>NCQT01058921.1:2047-14935 GCA_002740465.1 Stenocereus thurberi | reverse complement strand
TTCACTCCTAAATAAGTTCAGTATAGCTAAAATAGGTCATTGATTGCTGCTAATTATGGCTATTATTGTTTTGAAACACGAGAAAGATCCTTTTTCAAAACAACACCTTCGTATGCATAATACATCTTAATAACGTAAAAGGGAAAGGATTTGCACATAATATATTCAAGCACTTCATAATCATTTCAACAACACAGTGAGCCACACACGGCCTCGTAATCCACGCGATTGCGATTAATTCACAACCCAGGCTCTCTCCTCACAAGCACCGTACCACAAAGAACCTCGAACCACTCATAGTTCTACCTCAAACCATCCAACTGCCATCTTAGTTTTTGATTTAGTAATCATAACATATTATCATGCGAGCTTAGACAGAGATGTATAATAGGGTTTATGCACTTACCTAGGCAAGCAGCACCATCCAGCGGTGCATTATAGCATATATAAATACATACACATGTATATCTATATCGCATCAACTTGAAATAGGCACTTAATGAACCGTATTAAACTAACAAGGCATGAAACTCAATTACATTCATGACTTGTGTTTAGGAATTAAGCATGTCATACTTATGTCATTTTAGACTACTATTCAGGCATAAAATAACTAGTTAAGCAACATTGATTCAAGGGTTTCGTTTGTTATATCGAAGTTACTATTCGAACCTATTTAAGTAATTTATGCGTAATATGATTCTAGGCATTCATTTATCACATCGATGTTGCTATTCGAAGCCAATTAGGTCATTTAAGCATAATACAATTCTAGGCATTCATTTATCATATCGATGTTGTATTTGAAGCTAATTAGGTCATTTAAACATAATACGATTCAAGACATGGATTAATTACTATACAAACATCGATTCGAAGTGTTAACATATTAATTCACGCTATAATTAGGCATCAACCAACTCACTATTCAAGCATTGATTCTAAATGCTCATATAGTATTGCAAAGCTACTATTTAGGCATGAATTAACTCATTATACAAGTATCCATTCAAAACATTCTTAGGTTGTTTCCAAGGTTACTTCTAAATATGAGCCAAGCCACTTAGCATGCATCGAATATGGACATTCTTAATTCATTTCGAAGTGGTTTTCAAGCATGAATTGGTTAACTTATTAGACATCGTTTCGAAGAATTCGTATATTATTTCAAAGCTACTTTCGAGTATTAATCAATTAAACTAACATTTAACAATTCGAAGTCATTTTCAGGAATAAACCAACTGAACTTAACATGTATCGCAACTTAAAGTTTAAAATAATTTCGAAACTACTAATACTTAGGAGGTGAGAAACACCCACCTGGATTCCAAGTTAGAGGACCCGATTTTGGGGTTTTAGGGTTGAATTTGGATATTCAAGAACCCGAAATCCGTACCCCCTTGGATGTCGTCGTGTTACTGCCGCTGCTGCTACTCCGGTTGTTGCCGACATGACCCCACCATCGATGGTGACGGTCGTGGTGGCGTGGGCGTTGAGAACTTCAAAAGCTTAGCCTTTGGATCGGGTAACTCACGCTTACTCTCGCTCGATCCCTCTTCTTTCTCTTCACCGGGCCTGCGCTGTGACCGGCTACGCGCACTGCGGCACCTACGTCGGCTAGCTCCACCCCATGCTCACTCTTTGTTTCAGTCTGACGGTCCCTCACTCTCCATTTTCGGGCGTGCCAGGGCCCTAGCGGAGGGGACAGCTGTGGCCGACCCTCGCCGGCAGCAGCACTGCCGCCTCCCTCTCTCTCTTTCCTCTTCTCTCGGATGTGGGGTGTCAGGGCTGGGGTTTTTGAGAGACCCCCCTACTCGCGATTTTCTGCCGTGAAAGAGAAGGGGCTTGGCCCCCTTTGGTTCAACATTTTTTTTTGGGTCAATTGCTAGTCTAATTCGTATCTCGTACCTCATATCCTAACCCGAATCGATGATACGACCCTTCGTCGATTATTCAATCCCAAATATGTCAAGATTCAATTTAATAAACCTCGAAACTAATTCTAAGGTTAACAACCTACTCGCACTCGGGAAACGACTAAATAAATCGAATAACGACTAAATTAAACTATCGATATAATTTAAGGGCGCAAATAGCACGAATTAAATTTAAAATCAATAATAGCAATAATAATTCTTTTAATAAAATTATCACTCATATAAGCACATCAATGCTAATTTAACTCATATGGTTAATAAAATACGAATTTTGTAACGTAGAATGTAAGGAAGCCAACCTAACGTAAAATAAAGGACGCGAGTCTTACATACAAAGATTCATTATTAGCCATGATTCAAACTAATATTTACAATGGTCCCATATATTTTAACTATTGTCCAAATTATCAGTAAATTTAAATGACCCTTGGATTATGGATACTCTAGTATTAGATATCCATCTTCCTTATATTCAACATGAGTTAAAAGTTTAATTTCACGAGCTTCCAAGAAATTTTGCTATTACTTACAGAGTATATTTCAAATTACCATCATCCCAACTTAATCCAAAATGCATATTAAAATCTACTTTAGATGAAACCATATTATTAAAAGTTGAATCAGATAATATTACTACTTTTACTCTTAAGTTATTAAAATGGAATGAAATTACTATTCCTTAAGAATTTATTATTCAAACAACTAAACTACAAAGAAATATTGCTCAAAAGAATATTCAACAAATAACAGAAGAACCCGATGGTAGAATACTAATAAGATTTAATTCAAACAGAGAAAAAGATTCATCTTCAAGATTTTTGAAAAATATGGAACTCCTTCAAACTTCATATTCAATACCTCTTAGGTCCTCTAATTATGATTATTTGAAAGATAATCAAGTAGAAGATACTTAAAAAATTTATATAGCTGAACTAATAGATGAAGCTACTTCTTCAATAGATTCACTAACTTACTCAACTATATAACCCCCATCATTTTCTTCAATTAATATCATTTCAAAGTCCTTTGAAATTAATAAAAATTATTTACGATAAAATTTTAATTCAATAGAGAATAAAGCCAAAAGAGAATGCTTCCTTTCGCACTTTGATTTAAGTGCTTAAGCACATATTAGATAAGAGGGGCATTCATTTATGGAAAAACATAAAGTAAATGTCCCTTTCTTTAATTGGTGGATTATATTTGCCTCTGATCATAATCTTCCATACCCATTCCATATCAAAGAAATAAATACTATTTTGCTAAAAACGGACGCTCAAAAATGGTCAAATAATTACTTCTTTTACTCCTCGTTAGAAGCAATTATATTAACTACCCCTGAAGGTAATATTCCAGTAATTCCATTCAAAATAGGTAGAAATGATCCAAAAAATAGTCAAGTACTCTTGAATGATATTAAAAGGGTATACTATCAAAATAATTATACAAACCAAGTATTACATATGGTGTCTCAACAAGTCAAAATGGTTTCCACTCAAGTTGAAACAATTGTTAAAAATAAGAAATTGATTCATTAACTGAAAAATTAGAAATTTAGATATTAACGATACTAAAATGAATAATTAGATGATATTGCAAAATCCCTATTTAAAATAAGAAGCTCAAATAAATCAGAACTCCCAGATACTAGTATTCCTTTAATTTCAAAAATAGATGAAAAATTTTAAAAAGCTGAAACTTCAACTAATAACACAGTTAATATTTTAGGAAAAGATTTATCTCAATAAGATGATGATTTTCAAAATATTAATAAAATATATAAAAAGAACTTCTATATTATTCCAAGCAAAATCCTCCAGATCTTCATCTTGAAAGTGCAAGAATAATAACTACTGAAAATTTTGCTGGTGATTCAATATATAAATGGAATATTGATGGGCGTAGTGATCACAAAATATTTGTAACACTCTAAAGAATGTTAATTGCTTATACAGCCTATTCAACTAAACGTACAACAGATTTACAAGTTTTTGATTTATTAACCTCTGGATTCACAGGTATACTCAAAAACTGATGGGAGAATTATATTCAAAAGAATGAACATACTAAAATTAAAACTCATACAAATTCTTAAGGACAACTTGACAATATAGAAACATTAATTTATACAATTTCACTAATTTTCTTAGAAGTCCTAAAGATATTAATTCTACAAAAGATATTCTTTTAACAAATTTAAGATATCCAACTCTCGAAAATTACAATTGATATAAAGATACATTTTTAACATATCTATTAAAAAGAGAAGATTGACATCAACCTTATTGGAAAGAAAAATTTATTTCAGAATTCCCACCTTTATTTTCTCAAAGAATATTCAATAAATTAAGTGAGGTCATTAGTAAATGTCCTATTTCATTCGAACAAATTAAGTTTGGTCAATTATTAAGTTTTATTAAAAAAGATGGGATTCCATTATGCAATGAATTAAAATTACAAGCGAGATATTCAATAGATAAAGCTGCTAAACGAAAAGGGTTGGGTTCTTTTTGTGAAGCATTTTGCCTTCCAAAGTTAGAAACTCCATCTGTCAAAAAATGAAGAAAAACTCAAATTAGTAAGAAAAAAACAATATAATACAAAAAATCCAAATTACAAAAAATTAAGGCCTAAAATGACTACTATGCAAAAGAAAATTGATAATACAAATCCTTGTTATAAAAAAGTGGCACACCAGGTCATTATGCAAAAAATTGTAAAGTCAAAAAGAAACTAAATGAAATATGTGCACAACATTCAGATATTCAAGATAAATTAATTTTATTATTTGAACTCAAAGATATGCCCAATCAATCAGAAAATTCATCATCCTCCTCTGATTATGAAGACAATAATATCAATGAATTAGAAAGTGATTCAAGTGAATACTCATCAAGTCATGAATCATCAAGAATATACTATAAGTGTATTAATGTCATAATTACTAATAATAGTGAAAAGAAATTTTTATTAGATTTAATTGATCAAATTCAAGATACAGAATTAAGAAAAGAGTATTTACAAAAACTCAAAGGTATCCTAATAAAAAAAGACTCTTCAAAACCTCCTCATAAGGTAAGTATCAATAAAATATTTGAAACACGTGCGATTCTAAATATTTTTAAAGTAGTTAATATTCAAGACTTAAAAATCAAAATCAATATTTTAAAAGAACAAATTAAAAATTTACAAAAAGATTTATGTTCATTATAGACAAAAGATCTTGAATTAGAAACCAGATTAGCATTAATGGAAAACAAACCTTCTTCAAACGTTCAAACAGAAGATATCGCTACTGATCAACAATTTATTTCAACTATTAATCAAATAAATTTTCAAAAATGGTATATTCATATTATTCTCAAAATTAAAGTGGCTTTGAATTAAATACTATTGCACAANTAGATAATGGTGCAGATTAAAATTGTATAAGAGAAGAATTAATTTCCTCCATATATTATGAAAAAACAAAAGAACGTTTTCATAGTGCTAATGGTACGACGTTACAAATTAAGTATAAATTATCAAATGCTTACATGTACAATCAAGGATATTGTTTTAAAAACTCATTTTTTTAGTACAAGTTATAAGTCAAGAAGTTATTCTTAGAACTCCTTTCATTATTCCAATTTATCCATTTAAAGTATATCAAATTGATGTACATACAGAAATTATGGAAACAATATTATTCAAATTTATTACCCCTATTGATCAAAAAGATTTATCTTTATTAGAAAATACCTCAATATCAAAACAAATCCATGTAATTGAATGTAACAATCCAAAATATTGGCATAAATTAGAAAGGCTTGCAGTCATTAAACGGCTCGATAATGATCAAAGAGAATTGTAAGAAATAAATCAACGACTAGAAGAACTAAACATTATCTTACGCAATCGCATTACATCAATAGATTTCAGTGAACTTATAGAAAATGGTTAAACGATCATTATCAATTAGTGTGTTAACATCATGATCTGGAAAAAACCATAGAATACTGGAAAACTAATCTTAGAACACTCAATACATGTATAACTGAATATCAAATCATATAGCCTAAACCTATTCAATGCTGAGTAAAATATTTTCAAAAGTTTTCAAAAGAAAATTTTTTACAATATTCCCACTATGAGTTTTTACCACTTCTGACAAGAACTATATTTTATTTTCAATCATCAACAAGAACCCAGATAAATATTTCAAAACTTCTAAATGATTTATTTTGAAAAATTTCTTACTCAACAAAAGCATTTCTTTCTGCTTCTTGATTTTGACATTCATCATGGGCAAAACCAGTTCTCTTCCTAACTTCCTTAAAAACAAGAGTTCCTGCAAGAAAAAGAGTGATAAAATTTTATTGCTGTAGGAATCAAAATGATCAACAACATTGACAAAGGCAAAAGCTTATAAGTACTCAATGACTACAATTCCATACAACTAATAAATTATCCATATGAGCCTCTCCTATTCTATCTTTGTGACCACGAGCTCTACTTTACATCATTCTATGGGCCAAGATACAATGAACAAGCAATCTTCATTGATTATCAAGAATTGCAGCATTTTGCCGAAATATCCTTCTATCAATATCTCAAAATCGTCAAGGCCTATCAAGCACTTGTTCAAGATGTCAACAATCATCCAGTCCTCATCGTTATGCCTACTGGATATATTCAAACTTTCTGATGGTTTCACCGGCAGTTCAAATATTGGACAGCCTTTGAACCTCATATCTTCCAATTGGTTTCCAAAATATTCCTAAATGTTCACATCTGCCCTTTTGATCAAAGTGACACTCAAGTTCTAATACCTTTAAGACATTCTTTACGAATTGATGCTTCCTACCTCATTCAAACACAAAATGGGTTACGTTGCAAATTTCTACCTGATGACAACTCCCGTTTTCGCTACTAGCTGGAGTTTACTACAAAATAGATTCATCCTCAATTCGCTCAACTTATGACCCATGGGATGGTCCCTGTGCTTAAGTTCTATATGACTATTGAGTAGATTTTCTAATCCTCATTATTCGAAATCAAAAAAAAAAAAAAACCAAAAAATTAGACAAGAGCCCGCAAAGGTCTTGACATTTGGTAAAAGTAAGGATCATTTTCTCCTAACAAAATTTTGTTTGATGCCAAGATCAATCCAAAATGATGTCTAGCAATCCATGATACAATTCAACGTGTCAACAATCAATTCAACTGATACAATTCAACGTGTAAACAATCAATTTAAGTAATCAAGTGTGTCTAGCAAAAGCAATCAACTAACTATATGTCCAAGATGCCGTGTCATCATGACTCATCATTATCAAAGGCAATGACTCATCAAGACAGGCAATGACTCAGCAAGATGAGCAATTATACAAGACTATGACTCATCGTCAGGATTTATGCAACGTCACTATCAAAACAGCTCATCAGGACAATAATTCAAGAACAGTCCAGAGTCCTTTATTACTCAATACTATTTTACTTTTAACGTGGTTCCAGTCCAAGTTCAACACGAAGCATCAATAATTTAAGATTGTTGGCAGAAATTATAAGCACTAGATTCCATTTTATTATTCAATCTCTACCGTCCACCTGTAAACATTTAAATTCCACATTGTATTCTATAAATAGGTACTCCATATCATTGTATTAGGGATCAGCAAGCATCACGGAAAATCACCCAAGAGCTTACAAACCTTTCTCAACCTACCTATGTATTCTTCTCTTAAATAGCCTTCTCCATCTCCCTTATACTTCATTCCCCAGAGCCTCGATTTAAATCCTTGTATCAAGTTTTATCAATTCAAATAAAAGTCAGTTTTTATTCATCTGTTTTATTTATTTCAATTTCATTATTTCTAATTTTGTTTTAGTCATTATTTCAAAATTATACTTTACATAATATCATTTTGCTACTCCGCTCCCCTGCTGCATTAATCCCGTATATAGGCTTCCACTATTGCCTGCCTAGGTCGATCCTGGCCCTCGATTAGAGGAGCGGAGTAGCAAATTGATGTTATGCAAAGTATAACTTTGAAATAATGATTAAAATGAAATTGGAAATAATGAAATTGAAATGAACAAAATAGAAGAATAAAAACTTACTTTTATTTGAATCAATAAAACTTGGTACAAGGATTTGAATGAAAGCACTTGGTAATGGAGTGCAAGGGAGATGGAGAAGGCTATTTGAGAGAATGAGTACAGGAGTAGGTTGAGAAAGGCTTGTAAACTCTTAGGTGATTTTTCGTGATGCTTGCTAATGCCTAATACAATGCTATAGAGTACCTATTTTATAGAATAAAATATGGAATTAAATGTTTGCACGTGTACAGTAAAGATTGAATAATAAAATGGAATCTGGTGCTGATAACTTTTGCTGACAATCTTGAATTATTGATACTTCGTGTTGAACTTGGACTAGAACCACGTCAAAAGTGAAATAGTATTGAGTAATAATAGACTTTGGATTGTTCTTGAATTATTGTCCCGATTAGCTGTCTTGATAGTGATGTTGTATAAATCCTGACGATGAGTCACAGTCTTGCATAATTGCTTGTCTTACTGAGTCACTTGCCTGCCTTGATGAGTCATTGTCGTTGATGATGATGAGTCATGTTGACATGGTGATAAGTCATGAGTCACGATAAAGCATAATTGAATTTGCTAAGAACACATTGATGGTATTTTGGACGTATTGCTAGTTGATTGCTTTTGCTAGACACACTTGATTGGTTGAATTGATTGTTAACACGTTGAATTGTATAGCTTGAATTGATTGTTGACACGTTGAATTACATCATTGATTATTAGACATCATTTTGAATTGGCTTGGCATCAAATAAAATTTTGTTAGGAGAAAATGACCCTTACTTTTGCCAAAGGTCAAGACCTTTGCAGGCTCTTATCTGTTTTTTTTTTTTTGTTTTTTTTTTGTTTTGAATAATGAGGAGTAGAAAATCTGCTAAATAGTCATATGGATCTTGAGTATAGGAACTGCCCCATGGGTCATAAGTTGAATGAATTGAGGATGAGGATGAATCTATTTTGTAGTAAACTCCGGCTAGTAGCGAAAACGGGAATAATCATCAGGTACAAATTTCCAGTGTAACCCGTTTTGTGTTTGAATGACGCAGGAAGCATAAATTTGTAAAGAATGTCTTAAAGGTATTAGAACTTCAAGTGTGGCTTTGATCAAAAGGGCAGATGTGACATCTGGGAATATTTTGGAAACCAATTGGAAGATATGAGGTTCAAAGGCAATCCAATATTCGAACTGCCGGTAAAACCATCGATAAGTTTGAATATATCTAGTGGGCATCTTGAACAAAAGCTTAATAGGCTTTGCGATTTTGAGATATTAATAGAAGGATATTTCAGCAAAATCGTGTCATTCTTGATAATCAATGAAGATCGTTTAGTCATTGTATCTTGGCCCATAGAATGATGTAAAGTAGAGGTCATTGTCACAAAGATAGAATAGGAGAGGCTCATGTGGACAGTTTGTTAGTTGTATGGAATTGTAGTCATTGAGTACCTGTAAGCTTTTGCCTTTGTCAATGTTGTTGCTCATTTTGACTCCTACAGCAATAAAATTTTATCACTCTTTTCCTTACAGAAACTCTTGTAAGGAAGTTTGGAAGAGAATTGGTTTTGCCCATGATGAATGTCAAAATCAAGAAGTAGAAAGAAATGCTTTTTCTGAGTAAGAAATTTTTCAAAATAAATCATTTAGAAGTTCTGCAATATTCTTAAAAAAATGTCATATATATGTATACACATAAATATACACACACGCATGCGCATGTGCACGTGAGCAGCATGCGTGCGCACGTCCACACACGCGCGCATGCACACGTATATATATATATGTGTGTGTGTGTATATATATGTGTGTGTGTGTGTGTGTATATATATATTGTAAAGGATTGTATGATCATAAATACCAAAATTGATTCTGTACAGCCTATTGAGCAATGTTGCATTGGTTGGGAAACCTCAGCTGACAGCCTCCTGGTAAGCCATAGTAGTATATTATCTATATATCTATGATATTTACTGGAAATTGTGTTCAAAAATAGAACTCTATGCTTGATATGTTTCTTAATCTACTTGACAGTGTGGTCTGCTATAAACTTGTGTTGATGGAATATGGCATAGTTTCTGGCACTCCAGATGTGGTATATAACAGCTGAGTACATGGCATAAATGATCTAGTTTCTGGACTTGTCAGCTTTGATTCTGAGCAATGCTGTAGATAGATTACCGTTTCCTTCAGGCGGCAGTTGCCACAGTTGGTTCAGTGCTGTCCACACTTTTTTGGTAAAAGGACAATCATAGAACAAGTGAAGCTCATCCTCCTTAACATTTTGGCACATGATATATAATATGTCCTGTTAGGGGTTGAACCTATTCAGTCTCGGCTTAGTTAGAAGCCTACGTTAGAGATGCAACCAGGAGATAAAAGAATGTCTTGGTATGGCTATCCTAGTCCAAACAATCCTTGCCCATGGGACTTTAGTGCTATCTCCCATGAGCCATTTATGGCCTTTATTTACCCTATACTTAGCACTCGCCTGCCAGGCCTCATTATTCTTCTTGAATAACTTTTTAATCCGGTAAATTTTTCTCCATGTCCAACTACTATCATAGGCTGGAATATAGTCCTACCAACTTTGGTGTTTTAAAATATCTGCCATGGACCCATCGGACCCATAGCACATCCTTTTTTGAAGAAATTACCCAAACCAATTTCGCTATCATGGCTTTATTCCATACGATGAGATCCTTTATTCCTACGCCCCTTGATGTTTTTGGTAGGCAAATGGTATGCCAAGAGATGGGGGAATTCTTTTATAGGCATCAGTTCCAGACCATAAGAAATTTCTACATATCTGAGTTATTCTCTCAATCATCTCTGAGGGGAGTAGAAAGTTAGTGGCCCAATAATTTACCAAACCAAAGATGACACTATTAATCAACACTGTCCTTCCAGCCAAAAAAATGTTTCTAGTAGCCCATGTTTGGACCTTTGCTAGGATTTTATCCACCAAGCCTCGACACTCTAATTTTGTAAGTCTACTGGCTATAATAGGAACCCCTAAATACTTCAAAGGGAAGCTACATTCTGGGAATCCAACAGCCTGTAAACATTGAGACTGTAGGAGCTGGTTACATCCCCCAAAATTATCTGAGATTTTTACATGTTTGCCTTTAGCCCTGTATATTCTGAGAAGGTGTCCAATGCTATCATAATGTGTTGAATTGAGGAAGGATCTACCTTACAGAATAGCATTAGGTCATCAGCAAACATCAAGTGTGTGAGGCCAAGTTTAGAGCAGTGTGGATGAAAATGAAAATCAGACTTTTGGCTAGCAATCTGCAATAGTCTTGATAAGTACTCCATAGACAAAACAAATAGTAGAGGTGATAAAGGATCACCTTACCTGAGGCCCCTACCTCCAACAAACTACCCATTAAGTTACCCATTTAAGTGAATATAAAAATTGACATTAGTCACACATGCAAAAATCCATTGAATGAAGGATTTTGGGAACTTAAGAGCTGACAGTAGATCCCCCAAAAACCCCCAGTGAATGGATTCAAATGCTTTTTATAAATCAATCTTCAGTGTACATCTAGCGGATATATGTTTCCTGAGGTAGCGCTTTGCTAAATCCTGACATACCAGCACATTGTAAACAAGTTCCCTGCCCTAGACAAAAACCCCTTGCCTTTGATTAATCAAGGTTGGTAGGATTAGTTTTAGTCGTGAAATAAGGAGTTTGGAGATGCACTTGTAAAGTACATTGCAACAGGAAATTGGCCTAAAATCAGAGGCAGTTTGGGGTGATGGTACCTTAGGGAGTAAGATGAGCTTAGTGTCACTGATTTTGCTAGGCATTCTGCCAGTTGAGAAGAAATCTCTCACTGCTTCACAGACCAGAGGACCAATCTTATGCCGAGATGCTTTATAAAAGCCCCTGTTATAACCATATGGGCCAGGAAACTTAGTGTTAGGGATGGAGAAAAGAGCTTCCTTTATAGCATGATTTGAGAATAGCACACACAGGCTTGTTTGCTGCTCCATTGTCAAACAGGGATCCTATTTAATAACCTCCATGTTAATAGAGCTCCTTGAACTGAGTTGTTTTTCCAGCAACTTTTTGCAAAATTTGAGCATTATGTGCCCAACCTCCTCAAATCCCTCTACATACTGACCATCTGCATCCTTGATTATGTATACATAATATGTAAGATTCCTTTGCTTTGCCTTGGCAAAGAAAAATTTGGTGTTATCATCTCCATACTTAATCCAGTCAACTTTACACTGTTGTTTGAGTAATGTTAAGCTAGATAAAACTATCTCAATGTAGTAGGTCCTTAACTCTTGCTCTTTAGCTGCCAAGTGACCATCATAGGGGTTTTGATGCAAGACTTGCTGAGTCTCTAGAAGTACTGCCCCAGCCTTTTCTTGCTGCTTTTTTAGGTCAGCAAAATGATTTTTATTGAGTTTAACAACAGTGGCTTGAGTTTTGATAGATAAACACTGAGCTGCTGCAAATTCTGTGTGGTGGTGATAGTGGGTAACATTGAAGTAAAATAGATGAAAATATGGGATGCTTACACCACATATCACAAAACTGAAAAGTGGTTCTTGGCTTGGGTGACTTGGGGAACTGCACCACCACTTGTACATGATCTAACAATCCATTTGAGAGATATCTAGCTAGTGTATAGTCATAAGTCTCATACCAAAGCTGCTTGATGGGCACTCTATCTATTCTGTTCTTTATAGTCTTATTGGTCCAGGTATATTATGCATCTATGTGGACCATCTCTTGTATTTCACAGCACTCCATGAAAGCTGAAAGTTCATGCACCTCATGATCAGATACTTCATTGCCATCTATTCTGCCTTCTTTGTATAAAATAGTATTAAAATCTCCTAAAA
>NCQT01058900.1:8726-20053 GCA_002740465.1 Stenocereus thurberi | reverse complement strand
GATGAAGGTATCCCACATCGGGAGTTGAGGAGAACGAATTATGCCTTATAAGCATGGGGAAACCTTAACCCATCGAGGCGCCTTTTGGGGACAAAACGGTGAGGGGTGCACTGGACTCAGGGTGAGCATGCCCTGGTGTGAGTTGTGCAGCCCCAAAGCGGACAATACCTCGACGGCGAGTGGTCGTGGGTTGTTACATTTGAGATATGAGATATTTGAAGAATTATATTGCTGAATTTAGTCAATATTATTACAAAATTGGGCAAAATGAACCCAACCTTGGTATATTTTATGACAAATGACAGTATCCGATCAATTCTATAATCAACCAAAAATACATTGCATGACTTGAGAAAGTATATGTCATTGATAACCTAGGTACAAGAATATTTTATTTAAAAAATAGGTCAATGATCAATGTCTTGATCTCCGAAAGCGAAAGAAAATAAAAAGGCGATTTTTAACTTGCTGGGATTCTCCTCATCAATCGAAAAAGGAACTTGAAAGGAGAATAAAGAGAGAATTTTATAAGAAAAAGAGCTTTAACAACCAAAGAGGCATGCAAAAGAAAATATTATGACAAAACAAGCCCTAAAAAACAAAGGTTTTTTAGAATAGTCGCTTATTGTCCTGTCGGGAAAAGTAACTGTAAGTATTGGGAATGCAGAGAAGCTAGTCATTGTGCAAAAGAATGCAAAAATAGGTAGAATAACAAGCTCATTGAGACTTTGGGTGGGCCTAATTATTTTGAGCTTAGCAATGAAGAAGCACTAGACCTACCTCTGAACAACAAGGGAACTATTGAGATTGTGCTAGAGGATGAATATGAAGAAAGTGATCATAAAGAAACTAGTCACATGATGGGAAAGTAGTTTAATTAGTCTTGGTGATCGTCAAAGAGAAGAATTTATTGTAGACAATGAGAAAGAAGAAGTCAAAGGAGAATGAATCCTTCTATAATTCAGAACGGTACGATCTATAAAAAAAATTGATCTTTCAATTAAAGAATAAGCATGTATGTGAAATGTTGGAAGGACATTTAGAGACAAAAGACTGTGAGTATGATGTGGGAGAAGTTAATCTCATTAATTAGGAAAACATCCTTAAGCATAACAAAGATAGAAAGTATAGATATATCCATCTTAGAAGTGTCCAAGTTCAAATTACTCCATTACAATATTATGGCAAAGACATTGACTTTGTATCAGGCATACCAAATTTAATAATCAAATTATCATAGGGATTAAGACTAATTTATATAATGGATCAGTAGGATTCAACTGTCAACTTGGATATTATATGAGTCTAAAAGATGAATTTTCTTAAAACTTCCTATCTCTGAAGATAAAAATAGTTGGCATGGATATGAAAAGAGGAGGTTATCCACTGAGGATATTTTGAAAAATAATCTATAAATTAGATAATTCCATAGATCCACAGACTAAAATAACAATGATAGATGCAAAAAAAAATTAAAAATTCCTATTCCTATTCACAAAATCCAAAGGATAAAATCTAGTCCTTAGAAAATAAAAATCAATAGGTCTTTGACATCTAGCTTCGCCAATCCCATGAAAATTAATTGTAAAAAAATGTAATAAAATTGATGAAAATAGTAAAATTACCATTGAACCCTAATTATTAAGAATTAGTGCAAGATGAGAATGGGGAGAAAGGTCTTCATCAGCTAAAGAAGAGTTTAAAGAATATGATACAATTAGTATGACTAGTGAAATGAGTAGAATGAGTTTTAAACCCGCAAGACATAGTGTAGGTCGAAGTATAATTGTAGATAGTAAGTCATTCGGTACAAAACAAGAACCGTTAGTGAGCCAATCTATAAGGAGAATTTGTCAAAAACATGACGATGTAAATATGCTATGAGGTCACCAATGCAAACCCTAATAGCGTCTATATCATAAGAAATGTATGACTAGAGGGATGTTATAGATATGAATTGTGTGCCTGCATCAAAAGTGGTTGTTCTACCTATTTTGGAAAAAGATCATTATTTCCAGAATTCATGTGAAAAAAAGCCAAGAATCTTTTATAATGAAGGATAGCTGATAATAGCATTATGAGCAATAATGAACCTATAGAAGGGTTGTCCATAGAAATATGATGAGTTCAATGCATTATACCGGTTACACAGGCTATTGATCAACCCTCTCATAATATGATTATTGGTAATAATTTTCAGAGGCTATATTCTACATGTACACAGACCATAACCCAATAATATTCACAATAAATGGTCGCTCAGTTCCTCTTGATAAAATAAAGCTTACACTCATTAGAAAATTAAGTTTACGCGTAGCTAAAGCTTACACTCATTAGAAAATTGAGTTTATGCACACCCAACATGGTGAAAAGCTAGCACCTGTACAATGTGAGATAACACTAACAATCTTACTAATTGAATTATCTGTTAAAGAACAAATTGCTGAACAACAAGAACAATTATACAAAGAATTGTACTCTGACAATCATATGAAACTTTAGGATAAAGATACGATGTTTACAAAGATTACTTTGTTAAGTCCTAATATCATTATCCGAGTCAAATAAATGGGGTACACGCATGCCAGTATATCCAAGAATTTCATAAGCAAATCAAAGAGCAATTAGACAAAGTTTTAATCATAAATAGTAAGAGTCCACACATTAGTCTTGCTTTTATGGTAAGAAATCATGCTGAAGAAAAAAGAGAAAAGCTCAAATGGTAATCAATTACAAAAAGCTTAATGATAATACCGTCTTAAATAGTTATTATATTCCTAACAAAATAGTCTTTTTAATAGAATTCAAGGAGCCTCTTGCTTATTAAAAATGGATTGTAAAAGTAGATATTGGCAAATTACATTGGATAAAAAAAGCATTCCTTTAACTCCTTTAGTGCCCTTTAAGGGCATTATGAGTGGATAGTAATGTCATTTAGCCTTAAAAATACACCTCAAATATTTTAGAAAAGAATGGATAATATTTTCAAAGCTCTTAATCGCTGTTGTCTAGTTTATATTGATGATATATTTATCTTTTCTAGGGCCATAGAACAGCACAGAGATGATGTCCCAACTATCACCCAAAGATGCATCGATCATGGTATTAATCTTGGTAAGAACGAATGCATTAATGCTGAACAAGAAATTGAGCTTTTAGGTGTAGAAATAAAAGTTGGACAAATCACCCAACAAACGCATATTCTAGACAAAGTGGAAATTTCCCTAAGAAGATTGAAGATAGGAAGTAATTACAAAGATTTCTTGGATGTCTTTCATATGCATCAAATTTCATTAAAGATTTAGCTAAATTAAAAAAAAAATTATTGCAACAAAAACTCAATAAAGAAGCAAGTTAGACACGGACCCCTAATGATTCAAAGATTGTTCAAAAATTTAAAAAGACGTGTAAAAAGCATCATGTTCTTAATTTGCCTAATGAAGGAGATTATTTAATTGTTGAGATAGATGCTAGCAATGAGCACTGGAGTATGCTACTCAAAATCAAAGAAGGAGAAAAACTCTGCAAATCTTGCAGTGGAAGTTTTAATAAAGTAGAATGCAACTACCCCCTGATGAAAAATGAAATCATCGTAGTCATAAGGGGATTCAAAAAGTTCTTATTCTTTTTTATCCCAAAACCTTTCTTATTCAAACTAATTGCAAATAGACAGTTGGTTTTGTGAAAAGGAATTTATCAAACATGCAAGCGCAAGGGAGACTCTTACGTTAGAAATTATGGCTTAACTAATTTTCCTTCTCTATTGAACATTTACAGGGATCAAAGAATTCCCTAGCAAATAGTTTAACTCGAGAGCGCCCAGTGATGATCATTAGAGTAGAACTCATGCCAAAAAGGAGGAAATCCAAAATGAAATGTCATTACTGTTAGAATAGGGTTTCTCCTTTTAGTAAAATCTTTATGGATATTTTTGAATTGTATGGAAAAAATAGATCACCCTTTGGTCTACTGTCTACTACCTATCTAATAGTACAAACATTCAGTATTTTAGAGTTACAAATGAATCATTAAGGTATCCCTATGATATTTGAGGAAAAAAATAAGTTTTCATGTTCAAGAAATATAGTTCAATGAACGGTACACAATCTGCATTTACCATCACAATTATTCTTATGATATTTAGGAGTCATGGAGCACTACGATCTTATTTCCTAATAAATTTAGAGTTGGAGTTGTTAGTCTTGCAGCAAATTCAATCTCTGCAGGTGACCCTATCATGAAAGTCGGGGAATATGGAATGGAAGTTTACCTCATGGAAATCCCAAATTTGAAGTATCCATTCTTCTCAAGACTAAGTAAGTTTCAACAATGCATATTGGATTCTCACCTCTCCTAATGGCCCAACAAAAATTCCATACGATAAAAGTTTGTATATCTAAGTACATTGTGCAGTAATTGAGTATCAAAACGGAAAAGCAAAAACAGCCCATTGTCTTATTCAAATAGTTGATTTAGACAACACCAATGATCAATAACAAGAATGATTTCCATAATGATAAGAATTAGTTATTGATCATGCTTTAGCAAGAGCCACTGATTTTTATATTTATCATCAAATGTGGGTATTAATTGAACAAGGAAGAAAGCTAACGCATTCGGGGAACACTACTTTTATCTATCACAATGAGTTCGGAAAATATATGAAAGTAGAAGGAGCTACTTCACAAGATATCTTTGATTATCTCTTCAATTTTAGAGTTAGAAAATACTTATCAGAAAAAGGAAAGAAATACCTTCATGAATTATTTGAAAGTCGAGATTCAGAGCATCTTCAACTTGATGAAGATTTTGATGATTATCTGGATAATGATGGAGTAGAAGACATTATTAGAGATAAAGGCATATGAGATCTCAATGTGGATGACTAGTCTTGTCTGTATTAAAGTCTCTAAAAAGTTGTTGCTCTATTATTGCACCACTTTGACAAGTGTTAAGTCGGTAAAACAATATTGTCTGCTATAGTTATGTGAAGATAGCTGTAGTCATGTTAAATATCACTGTGTACTGTAGCCATTAGGACGTCTTATGTAGCCTATCTCCCCTATAAAATGAGAGATTGAGTGCTGGAAAGGGACATGGCTATTTAAGTATACTTGAGCAAAAGAGAAGTTGGGTATCTTCATTTCTCTATGAGCAAGCATCTATAATGATCTTAGTTGTTTAAGTCCCTTTTCAAATCTTTCCATTGTAATATTTTCACTTTTAAGCTTTCAATGAAAGAAGTTTCCCATTAGGAAATATTATTCAATCGAATCTTATATCTTAAATATCATAATTTCTTGATTTAATTTCCACTATCTTTCAAAATTATCAAAAATTTGGTTAGTGACTACGGTCTGAGGTAGAAAATGAAATGAATATGTATTGTGCCTGATCTAAGGAAGATGGGTTAATATTAGCAATCTCTATAAACTAAAAGTTAGAGGAACGTCAGAGTCTAATACCGACTAAGTTCAAGCAATGATTGAAACTCTCTAGTGAAGCTTTAATTATTTTGCTAAGCATTGTGGGCATCTAATTACAGAAAATTCAGATTGTGACAACTAGTACCAGGAAAGTCAATATAAGAATTTCAAATATTAATATAAGCTTGGTTTTTCAAAAAAAAAAAACCCAAAATTTTGAGTCTTTGCACTTTGAACCTCATCTAGGCCAAAAATTGAAATTTAATAAAGTTTTGGATCATAAAAATAAATACCTATCACCTAGAATTCATTTAACCTAAAGAGCTATGCCCTGAAAGGCGTTTACACTAAACTAAGGAGTCCGAAAAATATTTTTCTAAAAACGTAAGGTCAAGTAAATAATTACACCAAACCATAGTGAACCGAAAATGAATTTTTCCCGATTCTCAGTATCCCTTTCCTCTAAATCGCTAGGGAAAATCTCATTTCTTGTTTTTTAGAGACATCTTGGGGGCACCTTTCCGTGACTTTCTTTAGGAAGCCAAGAAAGTATCTAGATTTTTCATCATGGGGGACATGACTTTATTGACCTTTAGTATGATCAACTCCTCCATCGCCTTTGGAGCACTGCCTACTTGTTCCAAGGTCTAGGAGGCAAATGTTCTCATGAGGGAGTTGTATCCCCTAATTTTAAGGCATCTTCCATGATTAGATCTTCTTTTGCCAAAGTTCAAGCATTATGATGCTTACTCTTAGAATCTTGGTTCTTAGAGACGATAATACCCTTTCTCTTAACTCTATCCTTGGGTGGTAACTTAATCAACTCTAGGTCCCACAGATGGCACCCAATGTTTCAGCATGTAGTAGAATATTTGGGCTTTGCTAAGAACATAAAGGAACTTGCTTCGTTGGCTAAAGACTTCCCATAAGCCAACTCTTGGAAGAGGGGAATTTCTACTCTTCAAGAGCCTCTGATGCTCAAGTTAGGAGAATTTAAATTGGGAATGATAAGCACAATATAGCTTATGAAATTTTAGCTGATCTACCTTTGAGTTTGGCCATGACTTGTTTATATAAGGGTTTAGAATGGTTTTCTTAGAGGAATTTAACTAGAATTCTATATCTTTTAGATATGGATAACTTCCCCATTTTATTGAGACTAAAAGATCTTTATCGTTTTGACGTTCATTTAGGAGAACTTAACTAGATCTTTTCCTCCCTTTTACATGTCATGCCTTTAAACATTCACAGGTTAGGTGGACTAGGTTTCATTAAGCTTCTTTTCTTAGGCTTTTCCCCACGCTTAACTCTCGTGACTTGTTTGACTCATTCACTCACCTTCTTGAGCTTTTATTAGGTTGTCGGCTATGCCTCTTAGAGTTTTTATCCACCCGAATCACATGAAATACATTTTGTTTTTCCTTGCCAAAAATGCATGAAATCTTAACCCCCACCAAAAAAAAATCTAATACGAAGCACAATGGATGATGTGTTCTCTCATGTAGTCATTGTTTTATTATAGTACAACCTAAGAGAAGACTTATAAATATGTCGTCATGTTCACTTTTTTATTTATGGATTTTTTGATATATTTTTCGAGTCATCTACTCTTTAGGCATTAAAAACTGCATTTGAAATGACAAAAACTATTTAGGAATCATGCAGAATATTTAAATAATTTATTTTAATATTGTATAAATAATAGTAGTGGATTCAGAAAATTTTTTTATGGGGTTCATAAATAATGGACCCCTCACACGTACTCACAAATAAACTAAACAAGAGAAAAAAAAAGATATTAAGAATTACAAACAAGGTTCACATGGCAGCTTTATAAGGTCTTATTATACTACCTTTTTTTTCTCC
The DNA here is from genome assembly GCA_002740465.1 of Stenocereus thurberi. NCBI lineage: Eukaryota > Viridiplantae > Streptophyta > Magnoliopsida > Caryophyllales > Cactaceae > Stenocereus > Stenocereus thurberi. Next base: position 12,761 of record NCQT01058900.1, on the reverse strand, counting down.
CTAACTTGACATATAGATATTAAAGAATTTTTTTTTTTTACTGGGTTGCATGAACCCCACTACCACTAAGGTAGATCCATCACTGATAAACAATTAGCCAAAACACACCAATTAAAATGAAACCAACTTAAAAAGAACTGCCACACAATGAGGGCCTATTCGTTTTAGCATTTAGAAAATGTTTAGTAACTGCTAACCGCTTTCAATCGCTGCTAAATGCTCCCAACCGCTAACCACAAACGTTGGTAACCGATAGTAAACACTAGTGACCGCTAGTACACGCTAACCGCTATTAGTGAAAGCTAGTAAACGCTAACTATATTCCCAACTGCTGTACATGCTAGTAAAAACTAATTACTGATCCTAAAAGCTGCTAAACAAAAGGTTTAATTATCATTTATTGCAGTCTTTAAAGTTTAATTACGTACTAATTTAGGCCATTTTAACAATTGATATTACCTTTTTTTTTAACAATCTATAAAGTCCATATGAAGTTTTATAATCATTATTATAAAATGATTCACCCAAAAATAAAAATAATTCATCTATTAGTCAATAAACAAATAAGCAAACAAATAAATGAGACAACTCGCTTCATCTCCAAACAATAAAAAAGAAAGAATTGATGCATATTCATTCCTTTTCACTTTACAATCATTATGGCTGCTTGTTGAACTCTTGCTGCTCCATAATTTGGATTGCAAATGCATGAATATAATTGTTGGTAAAAAGCTCCTGTCACTATAAAACATTGCTGAACGATGTGAACTATTATTGAACGTTGCTAAATAATTCTAAAAATTCTGCTAAATGCTATTAACCACTACTAACTTATCCTAACTATTGCTAACTATCGTTAACCATTACTTACTAATCCTAACAGCTGGTAAATGCTATCGACTGCTTCTAAACGTTACTGGTAAACGCTACCGCTATTTCTAACCGCTGATAAATGCTGGTCAACTACCAAAATCAGTTATTAACCACTAAATGTTAATTTTAAACGTTGAAACAAATAAGCCCTTAAAGTGATGAATCTTAATAACGGTATCATATGTCCTACCTTTAAAAAAATGTCAGGAAAAACGAAAATTCCAAAACCATGAACCGAGTTGGCTTTAATGTAGATAGATTCTCAGTAAAATATTAATCTATCTGTAAGTGGGTCAAAGTTTCAACATTAGATACCTGCGAAAATGAAAAAGAGCTGGGCGCAATTCAACAAAAGAAAGAGGAGGGGGCAGGGAGGGATATAAATTCTATTCCGAACTCCAAAGTTTCGCGTACATAATTTTCTAAACCTACAACTTTAGAAATAATTTTTCGGTCCATTCAAATTTAATACAAATAATTTTTGGAATGAAACTTGTCAAAACTAATTTTTTAAATTGCAGAAAGCCTCCTAAGTTTTAAAATTTTTATTTTTAACTACAATCCTTAAAAACTTACTTTCGAAGAATTTAATTTTTTGTACGTGGTTTTCTGCTCATAGGTGCAACTCGAAGCCCTCTTTCAACTGGTATCAGAGCCATGTGACCAAAAATAATTAAGATAATTAGTAATTAATTTAGCTAATTAACTGTGCTTAATACTTGAATCATCAACGAATTGCCCAACTCCTAGTTACTCGCATATTGGCCACTCACCAGAGGGGACCACTGCAGTAACACCTTAATTAAACTATATTACTGATATAGTAAAGCTGAATTAGCAAAAATTAATGCTGAAGTTAAAGAGATTAAGAAGCAAAAATTTGTAATCCATCTTTCATTAGTTAATGCAATTAGATGGAGTGGAAAATTGACTTTAGGTGTCGGACTCCATTTAAGCATAAATATCCTTTTGAAAATCCAAAAAAGCAAAGATCCAGCTCTTTTGCATGATAGAAAAATCCAAAAAGAAGTAGGAGAAAAATCAGCTAAAAATTTGTCTGAAAAAGCAAAAAAAGAAGAAAAGGATGGAGTATAAGTAGTTTAATCTGAAACAATTGCAAAACATGTTTGATAAAGAACAAAATCTAGAAGAACTGAACAAAATTATGGGCGCAATAACGGATAAACAAGATATATTATCCGATGAAAATAAAGAGACCAATAATGCCCATTTAAAAGAAGAAATATATCAGTAGATGGACCTAATTAAACTGGAGGATCTTAATGTGGTACCTTCAGAGAAAATTATAAGAAAATTATAAAAAAACCCCTTGGTAAAATGGTAATTGATGACGTGATTAATGAGATTGGAGAATAATTTAACAAAGATGAAATTGAATTCAATTTAATTAACAATATTATTCCTAAACCTGAAGAATTTGATGAACCTTCTTGAAGAAATACTCATTTTGTGAGACCTAGATATATTCCAGCACAACGAACAATAACTTTTCCTTTGGGTTTATCCCAAGCTAAACTACGACCTTTGAAGAAATTGGTCTTACCCCAATTAGCCAAGCATGATATATCCTTAATATTGATGGAGTCCATACTAGAGAAGANNNATTTCAGCATTAGAAAAGATGCATGAATAGTATCTTAAATTTAAATACCACATGGACGGCTGTCAATTTTCTAAATTATATTAAATATAGCTTTTTCTGATACTATAACTGACTGGTGTGATTCATTAAATGACGATGGTAAAAATATATTAAGAATGATAGAAACACTAGTTGCAATGTTCAAAAATTTATGCAAGGAAATTGAAACTGAATTTATTGAAGCCAAACTTGATTCTGAAGAAAAAGCAAGAGAATGGCAGAAAAAGATTAATAATATAGAGTTATGGTTTATGAGGCATTCGGAGAATTATATTGCTGAATGTAGTCAATATTATTACAAAATTGGACATAACGAAACTAATCATGGTATGTTCTATGACAAATTGTCATATCTGATAAATTCAATAATTAATGAAGAACACATTGCATGGTTTCAAAGGATAGATGTCATTGATACCCTTGGTTGAAGAATCTCTTATTTAAGAAAATGGGTCAATGAGCAATGTCTTGATCTCCAAAAGCAAAAGGAGATTAAGAAGCAATTTCTAACTTTTTAGGATTCATCTCACCAATAGGGAAAGGAACCTGAAAGCAGAATAAAAAGAAAATTTTATAAGAAAATGAGCTTTAATAAGTAAAGGGAGAGAAATATAGAAAAAAAAAAATATTATAACAAACCAAGCCCTAAAAAATGAAGATTTTTTAGGAAAGCGGCTTATTATCCTGTAAGGAAAAACAACTGTAAATACTGAGCATGCGGAGAAATAAGAAGAATAATAAGCTGATTGAAAACCTAGGTAGTTTAGATTACTTTGAGCTTAGTGAGGAAGAAGCATTGGACCTCGCCCTGAGTAACAACAAAGGAATTGTTGAAATCTTACTAGAAGATTAATATAAATAAAGTAATTATGAAGAAACCAGTCATATAATGAAAAGTAACTCGATTAGGTGAACTTCAAGGAGAAGAGTCTATAGTAGACAACGAGAACGAAGAAGTCAAAGGAGATTGGGTCCTTCAAATAATTCAAAAAAATATGACCTATAAAAAGTTCATCTTTCAATTAACAAGCAAATATGTATGTAAAATAATGGAAGGAGACCTAAAAATCAAAGACTGCGAGTATGACGTGTTAGAAGTTAGTTTCATTAACTTGGAAAATATCCTTAAGTATAATAAAGATAGAAAACACAGGTGTATCCATATTGGAACCGTCCAAGTTCAGATTACTTTATTACAATATTATGACAAAGATATTAATCTTTATGCGTTGCTCTATGATATCAGACATACCAAATTTAATAATCAAATTATCACAGGGACTAAGACTAATTTATATAATGGATCGGTAGGATTTAATTGTCAACCTGGATATTATGTGAGTCTAAAAGATGAATTTGCTAAAAACTTCCTATCCCTTACGATAAAAACTGTTGGGATGGACATGAAAAGAAGTGGATATCCATTAAGAATATTTTGAAAAGTTATCCACAAAGTAGATTATACTGTAGATCCAAAGACTAAGGTAACGATGATAGAG
>NCQT01058891.1:0-11068 GCA_002740465.1 Stenocereus thurberi | reverse complement strand
TGTATCACAATTACAAATATTCTGATGTGTAATTTAGTGATTAAAATGATTAGTTCATTAAAATAAATACTCCAAACATCAGAGAATGCGTGTCAGAAGGTAACAAGCTAGTGAGATTTAACGGAAAAAGGTTGAGAGAAGACAAGAGAGTAGAAAGCGAAAAAGGTTTTGACAAATGAAATCCAAAATATCTTGTGTTGATTATAAATTTTGATCTTAAATTTTAAATTTTTTTAAAAAGTGAGGCCCAGCGGGTCGGGTCAGAAGGTCAAAACCTCTACCCAAACCCGACTCTCATCGTAGTCGGATACTCTCAATTTAAGGGTCGGAGCGGATCGGAGACAAAAAAAGCCGACCTGACCCTCATTTTAGAGGGTCGGGTCGGGACGAGCCGGGCGGGGCGCCGACCCCTTGATCAGGTCTAATAACAACTAATAAACCACCTGTAATTACTAACTATTAATTTTAAACACTCAAACGAGCAAGTACTAAATTAAACTATTCGATGGAAAAGAAAGCGAGATATAACCATAAATTTTTTATTTGGATTTTAATTCAAAACAAGATTTTTCCTTGTTATTTCTGTTATCATAAAAAATGTATAATGGAGTAAATGTTTAGTCCAAATTTTTTAAAGATTGCGGTATAATTGGCAAGAACTTTGAACCGAAACTATGCCCTCGAAAAGAAAGGAAAAGGAAAAGGTATTTGCAGCCAACTTCTGACGTATGAGTCATGACTAATCGTTTCTGCTATCTTTCACACGAAAACATGTGATGTCACAACTTTTCATTCCCTGTAAATGTTCAGATTGTCCTTTTTGTACCTGTTGCAACTTTAAAAGACACAACTAGGTTCCTGTGCGAGACATCCGATATCTTACTTGTTGATTGGTTTAGATGTTTGGTGCTTCTATTTATGTAAGTGCATGTTTTCATTTGTACACTTGGTTATACTTAACAGAATTGGGCTTATTCCATAATTTAACAGGTCTTACTTCTTAGTGTATTTGCAATTTAATGGATTATTAGCCCATTGTTAATTGCTTTTAAGTTAAAATTTGACTTGATTTATATATGCATCCGTTTGTTTAAAACCTAATATAAGTACAAAATTTAACATGATAAATGGATTGCCTTTTTTTTTTTCTAGTATCCCTATTTGATTGATTATGATTACGTCTTCCGCGTTGTTAGTGTATCAAACGTAAAGAGGCGTGTTGGACTTAAAAGGTGCAGTCATCACACACTAGTGTCTCATTTGGCTATATGTAATCAAAGTGGTAATGCAATCAAAATAAACATTACTATGTTTGGTTACCATTAAGGGATGTAATTAAGATTGCATGGTAATCACATTTACCTCAATCCAGACAAATACAATTACTTAGCTTTTCTTAAACTATTGTGATTGCATACCTTTGAATCAAAGTCTACACAACCATAAGTTATTATATTTAGGAGCTTTTTCTCACTTCTATCCATTGTCTCTCCTCTACTTCTCATCTCTTAGTACTATACCACCATGTTTTTAAAGTCTTCAAACCACTCACCTCCTTCTCTCTCCTCTCCATATTGGATAAAGTTCAATCCAAACAATGATCATATTATTGTAACTGCATTTTTGTTTGTTGTAGACATCACCTCTCTCTCTCTCTCTCTCTCTCTCTCTCTCTCTCTCGCTCTCATCATCATCCTCATCATCTTCTCTCTCTATTTGCTAAACTTTAACAATATCACATTATTGTCATTTAGAAGAAATTGAGTGAAGTGAGTTTCATGTGAAGCATGATAATCACGATGTTAAGCTATTAGATGATAATTATTAATAAAGCCACAAATAACTAAAGTAGGCAAAATAAAATGCAAATTGGATTGTAAGTACTTCACGACAGGTGAAAATTTGCAAGTACTTCACACCAGGTGAAAATTAAGTATTGTTTGTAAATGAATTCATGCTATTATAATTGTAAAAACTTGTAATAAAACATTATAATGTAATTATTATTCTCTCCCATTACACTGACAATTGCCTTACATAGTCAATTCTATTGCATAGTGATTTATTTTCAACCGTACAGCACATAATAATTCAAGAGACCATAAGCATATTTGTAAGTTATTATACTAATTCATCCATTATCAATTAGTTTTTGATTAAAATTTCAATTAACTTATATGTATAACTCGTTTGTTTAAGGCCTAATTTATCTACAAAATTTAACTCATATCAAGTTATCTCATTAGGCTTTTATTTTCTAGTGCAGCTCCTTTGTTCTTATTAACATATTATGTAGAGATTTTGTGGATATTGTGCAATATCTTTTCAATATTTTGTTGTATTCTCTTAGAAACTATCTCTTAGTTTATTTCTTTCCTAAAATCATGGAATTAGTCTGTGACATCTAGAGTTATATATATATTCAATAGCATATCAATGACAAAGCAAGTTGGAGAAGCGTATACACAGATAGCCTATCCCTCTCCTTCACCGTTTTGTTCATGGTATCAGAGCAATTGTGACCTTGAACCATTTGTATGTTCTTCTTCATCCCAATGAGTTGAGCAATGACCAAAAACAGAGACAGGACAAGGTTCGTTAATGCATTCTCCCTACCACCTTAACTTGTTTGAAGGTCTGGGAGCGTTAATCACGGCAGAGGTTTTCAACATTGACAATTATGATCTTTGGGAAAAGGCAATCCAAACTGCTCTAAAATCGAAGAATAAACTCAAGTTCATTGATGGAATCCTAAAGAAGCTAGAGGTCAAAAAAGGCGACTTCATCAAGTATCACGCATGGGATATGGTGAACTCAATGGTGTGTGCGTGGTTGTTGAATGTGATGGATCGGAAGCTACGTCCTAGCATCCCATACGCTGAAACGGCAAAAGCCATGTGGGAAGACTTACAAAAGAGGTATGATGTTCATAGTGCCCCAAAATTTGTCAACTAATAGCAAGCATAGTTAAGTGTAGGTAAGGTGGGATGCATGTGGTTGAGTTTTACTCCAAATTAAGAGGGCTTTGGAGTGAACTCGATAATCACATTAAAATTCCCACGTGTGCATGTAAGGGGTGCACATGCAAGGGTTGTGAGTGTAATGTTGCATCCAAGATTTTGATGATGTTCGAGGCTGAGAAATCGTATCAATTTCTTCTCGGATTAAACAACAATTTATATTAACACATTCACGGATAAGTTCTTGCCGTGGAACCACTGCCTTCGTTAGAGAAAATCTTCAACATTGTAAGTTAAGAAGAGCAACACAAGAGGCTTATGATATGACGTGACAATAGTTCCGAAACAGCAGTAGCCTATGCGGCTACTCATGGAGGGAAAGCTCCAAGTCTAAGTGAAAGAGTGCCATGCAAGTATTGTGGGCGTCCCATGCAGAACGAATCAAATTGCTGTAAGATTGTAGGATACCCACCCGATTGGGGAACTCGTCGCAAAGGAAGAGGCCGACGACGAGGAGCCCGCGGTGGCCGAACCACTGGCAGTAGGGGTCGAGAGAGAGGCCATGAGGCAGCGTACTCAGCTGGGCGCTATACGGCTGGGCGGCAGGTAGAACAGCCATGTGACACCGATGAGCAGAGCAACGACGTCATCTCCGAGTTTACTAGTGAGCAAGTTCAGAAATTCCTTAGTCTAATCAAAACCACCAAGCCAGGTTATGAAAAATTGCAAGGTAAAGTTTCTTGGGTCATAGATTCCGAGGCGTCTCGACATATGACCAGGAGTTTGCAAAGCCTCAAAGCTAGGGTGCCTATGAGTCCAGAACCCCTGAGCTTACCCAATGGGCCAAGTGTAATGGCTAATTTCCAAGGTAATGTTGAAATTGAATAATCACATGCATTTGGACAAAGTGCTTTACATTCCAAATTTTTCTTGTAACCTTATTTCAGTGGCATAATTAATTTAAGATTTAAAATGTGTTGTGATATTTGACGAGCATTTGTGCATGATGTAGGATTGTACAACGAAGAGCCAGATTGGAGTTGGTAGACTATAGGGGGGAGTTTACTACATCAACGAGTTTGCATCACCCAAGATTCAAGCCAATACGGTAGGATCTCATCATTTACGGCATGGTTGTCCCCGGCTTCCCTCGGATCAAATTTTATCTTTGTCGCATAAGAGTTTAAATATTAGTAGTGTTGGAAATAAGGAACCTTGCAATATTTGTTTTAAGGCTAAACAAACTCTTGCTCATTTTGTTGCTAGTGAAAGTCATGAAAAAGAATTATTTGGGCTCATTCATTGTGACATTTGGGGTGCATATAGAGTGCCTTCCTTGTGTGGTTCTCAATATTTCCTTTCCATTATTGATGATGCGAATAGAGCTGTTTGGGTATACCTAATGAGAGAAAAAGAAGAGGCTTCCTTATTACTACAAAACTTCATGGTGATGTTAAAAACCCAATTTGGAAATAATGTAAAAATAATAAGGAGTGACAATGGGCTTGAATTTCTTTCCGAGCCCATGAAGCAATTTTATCTCCAAAAAGGGATCATACATGACACTAGTTCCATTGAGACTCCTCAACAAAATGGGATAGTTGAACGAAAACATAGGCATGTATTGAACGAAGCTCGGGCTTTGTGTTTCCAAGCTGATTTACGTATTGACTTTTGGGGGGAAAGTGTCTAACCGCGGCTTATTTAATAAATCGGACCCCTAGCAAGGTATTGGGAGGTAAAACACCCTATGAGGTCTTATTCAATGATAAGGCAACATATGCTAATATTAAAATATTTGGATACCTTTGCTATGTGCATACTAAACCTAGGACCAAGGATAGGTTTGGCCCCAAAGTCACAAGTGTATTTTCATGGAATATCCTTATGGGAAGAAGGGTTGGAAAGTCTACAACTTGGAGATGAATGATATTATTATTAGCCGTGATGTGATTTTCTATGAAACCATATTTCCCTTTGCCACACATAAAGTTAAGGAATCTAAGGCAAATAGATTAATTGGAGGTCATACATATGTTGATGAAATTTGCTTAGAAGATTGGGGTATTTATAAGGATAGTGGTATTGGAGAATCTGGGCAAGTTAAGGAAGCAAGAGAAGAGTTACAGCTTGGGTCAGATAGCCATGTAACCATGCAACACCACACAACCCGCGCCCATTCACCCAGGATCACAACTTTGATCCATTTGGGTAGCCAAAGCAACCAGCCCAGCTGGGCACCAATCTGGCGCTACTGCTGGGCTACAACCCAGCTCACGGACAATGCTTGTTTCCATCGCATGGGGGTAGTGAGCCAACAATTCTCCTCAGCATGGTTCAGCAACTTTTAAAGCTTTCAGCCCAATCACAGAGAGGGGGAGCATCGACCCTTCAGCCTAGTCCAACAGTAGCATTTTAACACAGCCCATTTGAGAATGACAGGCCCATCGCATTTGGATGACTGTTTGTGCTATACTGGTCATGTCGATGGCTCCCTTCCCACATCCTTCTTACCACAAGGCTCTTAATCCTTATCGTCTTGTCAATTATATCACTTGTGATAATTTTTCAAAAAGCCATAGAGCTTTTCTTGCCACCATTACAAAAGTTGTTGAGCCCAAGTATTATCATAAAGCTGTCAAAGATCCTCCCCGGCACCAAGCCATGATAGAAGAAATCAATGGTTTGGAGGCGAATAAGACCTGGACTATCGCGGACTTGCCACCGGGAAAAACACCCATCACTTGTAAATGGTCTACAAAGTGAAATACAAGTCTGATGGAACCATTGAATGCTTCAAAGCTTGTCTTGTTGTAAGAGGGGACCATTAATTCGAAGGTTTCGACTTTAATAAGACCTTTGCTCTAGTAGCTAAACTGTCTACTATGAGGACTTTCCTAGTAGTTGCAATGACCAAAGGATGGGATTTCCATCAGATGGATGCCAACAATGCCTTCCGTCATGGAGATCTAGAAGAAGAAGTATATATGAAATTGCCTCCTAGTTTTTCTTCCGGCTCACCATCAAAAGTGTGCAAGTTACAAAAATCTCTTTATGGATTATGCCAGGCTCCCAAGTAATGGTTTGCAAAGCTTTTCGCAACACTTCTAGCCTATGGGTTTGTGCGGTCTTATGCTGATTATTCGTTATTTACATATCGTAAGGGCAAGGTGTTTCTTGCATTACTAGTATATGTTGGTGACATTATTCTTGTTAGCAATGACTCCCATGCTTGGACTGAGTTCAAGGCATACTTAACTGATTGTTCTGTATCAAGGACTTAGGGCCTCTGAAGTACTTCCTAGACATAGAAGTAGCTCGAGGACCCCGAGGACACTTTCTTTGCCAACGGAAGTATGCGATTGAGATTGCAGAAGAAAATGGTCTTCTAGGAAGCAAGACATCCCCTTTTCCCTTTGAAGAGAATCACAAGCTTGCCCTTGCCAAGGAACGACAATTGGATGAATAGGATGGTATAGATGCCCAGTTGGACACCTTATCTATCTCACAATCACTACGCTAGAATTATGCTATGTTGTGCATATCCCCTCCCAATTTATGCAAGCACCTAAGGAAGAACATCTTAATACATCTCATCAAGTACTATGGTATCTAAAGGGTACTCTAGGCTATGGTATTCTTCTACGGTCCGATGGTCACCTTCGCATTTGTGTATACTTTGATGTAGATTGGGGTGCATGCCCTCTTACCAGACGATGACTCACTGGCTATCTTGTCACACTTGGGGGGTCCCTCATTTTATGAAAAGCCAAGAAACAAACTACTATTTCTCGCTCTTCTGCTGAGGCTGAGTACCGAGCCATGGCGACTACCAGCAGTGAGTTAATATGGTTGAAAGCTTTGCTAGTGTCTCTTGGAGTTTTTTATGACTCAACTATGCATCTTCATTGGGATAGTCAAGTTGTACTTCATATTGTCAAGAATTCGGTCTTTCATGAGTGCATCAAGCCAATTGAGCTTGACTGCCATTTTGTGAGAGAAAAGTTGGAAGTTGGTGATGTCACCTTTTCTTACATTTTATCCAAACATCAACCAGCAGATATCTTCACCAAGGGCCTTGGGAAGAAATAGTTCATGTATTTGCATGGCAAGTTGGGCATGATTGATCCCCCATGCTCCAACTTAAGGGGTAGTATTAGGATATTATGTAGATATTTTGTAGATATTGTGGAATATCTTTTCAATGTTTTCTTGTATTCTCTTAGGAAACTATCTCTTAGTTTAGCTCTTTCCTAAAATTGTGAAGTTAGTTTTTGACATTTAGGGTTTTATATATTCAATAGCATATCAATAACAAAGCAAGTTGGAGAAGCATATACATGCATAGCCTATCCCTCTCCTTCTTCACCGTTTTGTTCAGTTCTCGCCCTAGAATTTCCTTTATTTATTGTTATCACACAATACAAGGGGTTTTAAGGCTTTCGAGAGAGTGCTTGCCTCACTGACTAAATTCCTATTATGAATAAGAATATATAATCATTATAACAACCTTTTCCAATTCAAGATTATCACACTTATGGACAGAATCATTTTAAGTGGATCGACAACAACCCTAGTGAATATACTAATACAACGTGATGTAATGGATGGACAAATCTCCTTTTGAAAGTACAAAAAGGGTTTTTAATGACAGAAATTAGAAACAAACAGATCAAATGTATTAGTACACTTTTGGTGTAGTTTTATCAGTGCAGACATAGCTTTGTTTTGAGAAACAATAATTCTTATCTTTCATATGTTTTCTATTAGGTAGTATGATTAGGATATTTAGAAGATATTTTATCTTTTAGATATTCTATGGAAAGTATTTATTGATACTTATTACTAAAGCATGCTAGAATGTATTGAAAGTTATTGGAACATGTCCAAATTTATTAAGACATGTTTAAACGTGTTCAATTATTTTTAATGGTGATGAATCATGTTGAATTGGTTTATACTACTAGAGATCGATTGTACTAAATTATGATGAATATTGCTGAGTTATGCTAGGTTTTACTCAATAATGATGAATTGTGCTGAATTTCGTTAAATGATCCTAAATTGTGGTGAATGGTTCTCAATTCTTTTACTATTGATATGGGACAATAAAAAATGAGTCTGGTTATCTAAACAATTATTAAAATCGTAACAAGTTCATACATCTTGGTGAGCATTGAGAAGTGATCATCGAGATGAGAAGCAATTAGAAAAAAATAAAAGGATAGCATCCAAATAATATGTTGGCAATGACAACAACAAAGGCAATGTGAGGTTTCATTTGATGCGTAATGGACAAATGACTCATTCAATAACGGCGTGATTTAGTGGTAAAATAGGCTTCTAAGTCTATTGACTGCTAGTAGAATTCAATAATGACAACAACTACTACTATTTTTAGTATAGGTCTCACTTGTACGGAGTATAGGAGATTCAAATGCCGCCATCCTTGCCTCTATAAACATTTCTAATAATGGAGAGATCGATTTTAAAAGGCCAACAAAAAAAAAAGAAAACATTTTAAAAGTTGAAATTCTTTCAGCATGGACAAGGTAATGTAGATATGAAATAACAGCATAAGAACCATTAAATATAAATGAGAATCACAAAGAAGGAATAAGAACGATACCTTCAACAACGAAAGGCAATTTATTAATAACCTAATTAAGATTAGAGTTATGCTAACAAACAAAAGTGCTCCATGTACAATATAGAAGAATAGCCGGTATGACACAACACCATTCCCTATTCTTTACAAGTGCTAGTATAATTTAGTTTCTCTTTTTGTTCCTTTTCTTTTCATATTTCTGGGGAAAGGGGCCTAGATAGGTTCCCAAGTGAGCCCTCAAGATTCCCTCATTACAAGCCATATGAAATTATTGAAGGAATTTCTTTAATCATTGGTGTTTGAAAGAATGTACTCAAGTTCCACCAAAAGAATTTTTCGAAGCATTTTCTCAAGATGCTTGTAATCCCATTAGAATTGATTCGTATTAGTCTTAAATTTATACTGCAAGTGCACGGTGTAGCAATAGCAAGCACACGGCAAGTAAGGGTCATATTCCACAGGAAACTTGGTTCCAATTACTAGAACTAATTGGATTACTCAATCTAGGAGATCACAATTGTTGATTGAGAATTAAACTAAGGGAAATTCTAATGACTAAGTAGTGAAATAAATAGCAGAATGAGAAGCACCTAGGTTGAAATTAACAGCACGACTATGCCAATGAATCATTTATTAACCCTGCCAAACAAACCCAAGCATGCATTATGACTAGATAGATCATTAGTTAGGTCCATCTCCTCCTACACTCGAGGGTCGAAGACTAATCCTACAACTATAGTCACATATTCTCATGGGATTAAAAGTCAAAGGATTACAAGATTTACAATCTCGAATCCCAATTAGAATCTTAATTATTTTCATATTAAAACCCTAATTGCCTACTAAGTCGCACTAGGTAAAGGTTTCGTCTCTCAACGTTCCCCTAAACCCTAGTAAAAATGGATGAATGCTCTTTCAAGCAATTCATTGAGCATGTGACGTGCATAGTAGAAATCGCAAACAAAGAAGGAGAAAGTAAGGGTTGGGACCAATCCATAATTCAACAACACATAGTCGGCATTAATCCCAACCCAAGTTGGGAGAATTAGCCTAAAGTCATCTTCATAACAACAATGCAACATTCAATTCAATAATCATGACAACCGAACCCTAAAATAATCAAGAACAAGGGAAGGGAAGACTTGAGAGAGAGAACCTGGAATTTATCGAATGAATTAAAGGTAGAACAAACTTCAATCCAATACCGTAATGCAAAAGCATGAAATAAACTCTCAAGCAAAACCTAAAAAATCACCTAAAAGAAGTCTGAGGAAAAGAGAAACTCAATCCCCACTAAAGCAGCCTCGAGAAAAATTTAAGTCGTGATGCGGCATAGGGGAAGCACAGCCGTGCCACATGGCATGGCTAGACCGTGCCAACGGCTGACATGTGGCACTGTGGCAGGGCCAGGCTATGCCACATTGCTGGCCGGCTTGTCGCGCCAGCTTCATGTGGCACGACCGTGCTACCCGTGATGGGGTCCCCGTGCTCGATGCCTAGCACTTCCATTTGATGTTCAGTGACCCTTTTCATGGCCTTAAATTCGCCTCTTTAATACTCCTTTCTGCCAAACATCACCCATCTTTCCGTTCCTTCAGTAATGTCCCTAAAAATACAAGGAGACGTAATATGAGTGAAATACATGTAAAGGAGGCCGATTCGACCCTTCTCCTAACGGGATTGAGCTTGAAAACATGGGAGAAAAGAGGTTAAGTATGCGCTAAAGTAGGGTCAAAATGGAGGTTTATCACTCCCCCATGCTTATCTCTTGCTTGTCCCCAAGCAAGACTGGTGAAACACGAAAATGGGAGATAAACCTCTGTCAGGCAAGAGGTGAATGATCAATAATCCAAGATAAACTATGCATTAAAGGTGGCTAAGTCAAGGTTTGAAATAATTTAAATATAACACGCACGCTCCCTTCCATGAAACCCCATATCCAAATGCAACACATCAAATGCCCTAGTATCGAAGTACATAACAAGACAGGACCATCCTCGATGAGTGGTGAGTAAGCAGGACTGGTAGAACCTTACTTTAGGGCAAAGTAGAACACTCATCTCAATGTGTTTAGAATATGTAATAAGGGTGCACTCGATACTCTACCCAATCAAGCAAGCTGCCATAAGCTTGGTAGAGTTCTCGATTCTCCACCGCTTGATGCAAAATGCAATATGACAATTATGAGGGCTTGTAAAAAGGATGTAATGGGGCCAAACGTGGTCAAGCTGAGAGCATGAATAAAGAAATTAAAGGGGTCCTGGAGAAAATTGTTAGACCTGATAGAAAAGATTGGAGTGATGGATTAGATGATGCACTTTGGGCCATCAGGACTGCATATAAAACTCCAATTGGGATGTCACCATACAGGATAGTCTTTGGGAAAGCATGTCACTTGCCTGTAGAATTAGAACATAAATCCTTTTAGGCTGTGAAAAAGTGTTATATGGATTATATGGAAGCAGGAAAGGAGAGGAAATTACAACTGCAAGAGTTAGAG
>NCQT01058863.1:0-11424 GCA_002740465.1 Stenocereus thurberi | reverse complement strand
CTCGGCGTTGGGGTCGTGGCTGGGTTGAGAACCACCCCCCTCATCGTGTTTTTCCGCCTGATAGAGCAAGTGGCTTCGACCCCTTATGTTTATTTATTGATTTATTTATTTGGTTCCAAAAGCCACACTAATTAAATCCCATTCCCATTTTCGTTATCGATCGATCTAAGCTTGGGTCGAAACACCCTACAAGTGGCATTCTACTTAAACTTCGGGAATTGACTAAATAAAACGAAAAACGATTTTAAAAACTTGGGTTAGTATCGATTCAATAATTTCATAAATAAATAACGTCAATAAAATCAATAATAACGAATAAAATTATCGTTCACATAAGCACATTGATATAATTTAACTTATATAGTTAATAAAAATACAATTTTAGAAGGTAAAAGCAAGGCAGTTAGGTTAACTTAAAACAAAGAAGGCGGGTCTTGCACTCTTCCCCCCTTAAAAGAATTTCGTCCTCAAAATTCTAAACAAAGAAGGTACACTACGATCTATATAGTAGGTTTCTAAAATGTTTCATTTTGCAATCAGTACTTTTAAATCGAAAGAAAAAGGCTTATGGTATCCAGTCTCCTCCTCGTCAATCCTCTTCAAGCGTCTACTCACTCTATTTAGGCGCCGAGGGCAAATTGTGTTGAAGAGGGGCAATTGGTTAGCATGGAAACCATATTGAGTTTGTTTTGAAAATGAACATAGATTTTTGATAATCTAGACTCAGTTCGCATGGCAAGAAATAATTCTATACAGATGCATCTATAAGTGAGCATCTAAAGGCATGACAATCGGGATAGTGACATCTTAAGGTCATGCACGAGTAGTCTCATTCTAGAACATGGATTCAAGTCAAGCAATTACAAAAACTCACTTTGTTGGCATTTGATTATAAACACATCGATGGCCACATACGCAATCCTATCTATAGGTATTCTTATCGTCTCACGAAAGATATCTATGTAAGCGTACATGAATGCAACCCTCTTTTAAAATCTAAGGTCGAGGTTATACCTCGGGGTTTGTCTAAGCTATTTGGAGTTGGTGAGTAATCAACTAACAAGGGTAAGAACAACGGTGTTATTGGTCTTATGGCTTTCCATTGAGGTTTTGCCACACGTTGTCTTGAAAAGGTAACTATGGAGGTCTGAGGAACTCCTAGTATAGATGGGAAGGTTCTACTTTTTACTTTGAGCATTTTTGCTTCTACACGTGGTGCTTGTGCTTAAGAAGGTGTTGGAAAGGCATAGATTGTCATCCTAGGAGGTATCGAGGTGATGTATGTGATGCAACAATTCCAAAGTCTGCTAGGTTCTTCATTTCATCCCCATTCTAGCTATGTTGGGGTTGATATAGCCAGGACACTATCATTCTTATGTAAAGAAATAGTGTTCCATGCCCCGATGGGCATAATGCTTAGCCGACTAGTGAGTAATAGTGGTTACATGTTGGAAGGGAAGGAAGGCTCTCTATGAAGGTGACAGTCCACATTAAGGCCTCACCTAGGTATCAATGACATACATGTCAGGAAGACTTTGACTAACACTAGACAATAATCAACAAGACTATCACAATCACCCATATTGATATGCGCGCATTCCAAGTTCTCGCTTAGTTAATTTAGCGAATGAAGAATTACGTAAAAAGGGGTATCATTCAGAAGGATTATCAATCATAACAGTCAATCTCGATGTGTATGATATAAGGGCATCTACTTGTGAGCCTAAACTCATTCATCACTGCAAAAGGCATGCAAGTCCTTCGATGTAATGTAAAAACGAAGCACGACAGTCAAAAGGACATTAATATTTCAAAACCTTGAATTTCAAAAGCAAAAAATAGCTCATTTATTTTAAGCTTCTTCTCTACCAACCTTTGAGTACGTCTGCTCGCTCCATTATGGTGTTTGAGGAGCAAATTTGTACTTTAGGGGCAAAGACGAGCTTAGAAAAAGATTTTCAATCACTTGAGTCTAAATCAACGTGCTTTAACTACTGATTATCCTATCAGAGTGCACAAAGAAAACATTTACTGATCGAATCATCACTTAGCGCACACAAGGATGTGCAGGTTGACTGGGTTCACATTCTAACACATGACTCACATACATCCGTTTAGCTCAATCGGATCACCTAAAAGTCAATCAATGAAGTCAATTAGTACGTTCGGAACATATTGCACCAATGAAGTATTCACAACGTCACCTGAAAGTGTGGGGAGAGCTATTTGGCTCCTATACTAACGCATAACTCGCCACTTTTACTCAATCGACCTTCTCGAGCCATACATAACTAGTTAAGTGCAGCAACGATCATACAAAACTCACATTTGCACACAAAGCATAACATATGTCACATTATCACAATGTGTTCCTACGCGACTATATGAAATGCAAGACCCAGGTCGCGGCCTATAGTTGCAGGACCTTTGCTCTGATTCCATCAATATAACACCCCCAGCCCCTAGGACCAGAAGCATTACACTTTCTTAACTTCTTACTTGAATTCTAGGGTGAAACGGATAGAGTTTTCCCTAAAAACTAACC
This sequence comes from Stenocereus thurberi, assembly GCA_002740465.1. Lineage (NCBI taxonomy): Eukaryota > Viridiplantae > Streptophyta > Magnoliopsida > Caryophyllales > Cactaceae > Stenocereus > Stenocereus thurberi. The sequence continues at coordinate 8,879 of NCQT01058863.1, read as the reverse complement.
GTTTCCAGGCTAAAAGCCTTGCAATAAACCCCTGCAAATCAACGGAAGCATATAACATTTAAAAGAAGCTCAACGACTACAAGCCGGAGTTCATAACTCAACGAGCCACTTGCTCGGAGTACACCAAACAGAAGAGTTTATTAATAGAGAACGAATGAAAGATACAACTCAACGGTTCACATAACCAGAGTATTAGGGTTTACATCCCAAAATATAACTAACTTTAACCAAGAAGATATCTAACAAATTAGATGGTTGGCTCACATGGCCATGCAGAGCGACCTTCATACCATATACATTACATGAACTAGAATAATTATTTACAAACATTTACAAACTAAGAATACTTTATATGACTCCATTAAAGATGTAAGTCGGCACACATGACACCTTTGTAGGTGAGAATAGGCTCCATCTTGACATAACTAACTCAACTTCTTCCTGTCACAAAGAAAACCTGGGGGCAAAGGGGAAAGAGTAGTGGGATGAGCAACCACATACTCAGTGAGTGTCCCCCAATCCCCTTAAAAACCAAAACCGTTGTAGCCAATAATATCTTTAATAGTCTCATATCACGTATTCATACTTGACTATCATATTAGACAATCAAAATTCTTAAGGAAATATCACCATCCTTAAAACTTCATTCTAACCCCTTAACTCATTTCTAGGCGCTAAAAGGCCAAGCTTTCCTACTAACAAACAGTAGGCACGTAATCAAACAAGCAATAAGGATTGAGTATGAAGCTTTCAAACATACTTTTGAAACCATAGTGACTCTTCATATATTCCAAGAGTGGTTTATAAATGATGCCAACATCTTTAAAGCTTATAATTCCTGCTAAAAGTTCTTAAAACATCCAAATTGGCAAGGAAGACTTGGCAAGAAACGTTCTTTCATAGGATATGCATATTGAAAAGCTTAAAAGCCTGATGCATTATTAGGATACAACGATACATCATTTGAAACTTCATTTAAACCATACTTGGAAGCTTATTCATAAGACATGGAAAGAATATGTACATTTGAAAGCTTTCGTTCATTTTTGGAAAAAACACTTTAGTTAGCCTCTTAAGGCTCGTATGCTTTATAAGAAACTTCTTTCGAATTGGTTCTCTAATGATCCTTATAAGCTTTTCACATCTCATTCAATATGGCCTCGTAATGGCCCTTATAAATATTTCTTTTCTAAAATACTGAAAATGGCCAAATGCCAACTTCTCTTCTTACTTATTAGAAACTTACTCATAGCATAAAAGCATCTTATTGTGTTGGCTAATTAAGATTATAATTCACAACTTTGTTATCCCCAGGGTATATGTACTTAACTTTTGGCCAAAACACGTCTTAGTGGAGCAACTCTAACCTCAATACTATTCTTTATGAGGCAACAGCTCACACCAAGATAATCATATCCTGAGCCCAGTCCCCCTTAAGGTTTTCTTATGCGTCACACATTATAACTTATCTGAGGAACAACTCACACCAAGATAATTCATATCTTGAGTCCAGTTCCTAGGGGCAGCTCTCACCAAGATAATTCATATCTTGACTCAAGTTCCTAACTTTTCTTTCGAGGGAAACAGCTCACGCCATCTTTGCGTCCAGTTTCTAGGAACAGCTCACACCAAGATAATTCATATCTTCTGTCCAGTTCCTAACCCTGGCCAATTGCCTACTTTTTTAGCCTTTAAAAACGTGTTTCATTTCTCTTCTTTGATTGCTTACTATACTAAAAACTTACCTTTAAACAGAATGATCATAACCTTACTAAATGCTTATAGTTCACTTCGTTTTTAATTTAAAAACTTCTTATAAAAGAGATAAGATTTGTTGGCACATAAATCGACTTCGTAAATAACTTAAAAGCTTCTTGTAGGCGTAATAAGCTTATTAACACGTAAATCAACTTCTTTTGAAACTGAAAAGCTTCTTAAAAGCGTAACAAACTTGTTAATACGCAAACCGACTTCGCTTTAAATTTAAAAGCTTCTTATGAACGTAATACGTTTACTAAATCGTAAAACGACTTAGTTTCTAACTTAAATGCTTCGTACGAACGTAATAAGTTTACTAAATCGTAAAACGACTTAGTTTCTAACTTAAATGCTTCGTACAAACGTAATAAGTTTACTAAATCGTAAAACGACTCTGTTTCTAGCTTAAAAGATTCGTATAAATGTAATAAGTTTGCCAATTCATGAAAAGAAACCCATTTAGAACTCAAAAGACTTAGTTATCGTTTAACTCAAATTAATTCGTATTAAAAACTTCAGTTGTTATTTCATAACTCCTTTCAATTCCTTTTAAAACTCAAGAAGGGGGAATATATATATGTATATATACACATACTTATATATACATACATACATACATATGTACATACTGTAAGGCCCGCCTACTTTGTCTTAAGTTAATCTGTTTGTCTTTCTTTTTATGTTACAAAATTCGTATTTTTATTAACTTTACAAGTTAAATTATTATCGATGTGCTTACATGAACGATAATTTCATTAAAAAGAATTACTATTGTTATTGTTGTTTTCGAGATTAATTCGTGCTAATTTTTGCCGATAGTTTAATTTCTTCATTTCCTGAGTATGATTAGGTTTCCAACCTTAGAAGTAGTTTGATGTTTAATAAATCGAAGCTTGACGTATTTAGAAATGAATAGTTGATAAGGGGGTATATTAACGATTCGGGTTTAGAGTTGGGGATACAAACTAGACTAAAAATACCAATTATTGATCAGCTTAAGACGAAAATAAAAGACAAGAAAAAGTAAAAGGGACAAAGCCCCTTTCTCCTTCTGGATGAGGACGAAAACACGAGAGGGAAGAGGGGAGCTCCACTTCTCCCAGCCCCGTGACCCCGACCACCACACCAAGAGGGAGAAAGAGAGAGGCGAAAGAGGGGAGTGGCGGCCGGAGGTGAAGCCGATGGGCCGCGATGGCAATCCCATACCCCTTCACCACCCTGATCTTGGCTAACCAGAGAGAGGGAGAGACTGAGCGAAAGAGAGTGAGGGAGCAAAATTGAGAGGGTGGATCGGGACTGCGGCCATGTGACGGTGACGGCAGGTGTTTTGCAGCTGAATGCCAGTAGTAAGGAGTGGGTTAGGCTGTATGGTATAGAGGGATGAGAGAACCAAACTCTAGACACCGGAAACTGCCAACACCACCACGTCACTGCCACAGTTGGCAGCTGGAGTCGACGACAACCACCATGGTAGCGCCTAGAGAAGAGAAGACCCACAGCAGCAGCAACAAAAGAGGGCAGGAACTAGGTCTAGGTTGGTTGATTCGAGTTTGAGATTAGCAACAAACGGGGACGAATTTCGGGTTCTTGAACGTCCAAATTTAGCCCCAAAACTCCAAAATCAAGTCCTTTAGCTTGGAGTCCAGGTGGGTGTTTCCCGCCTGCTAACTATTAGTAGTTCCGAAATTATTTTAACCTTTAAGTTGCAATGCATGTTAACTTTAGTTAGTTCATGCTTGAAAACGACTTCGAATCGTTATATGTTAGTTTAGTTCATGAATACTTGAAAGTGACCTTGAATTGATATATGTTAGTTTGGGTAATACATGCATAGAAGTAGCTTCGAAACAATATACCAATACTTCGCATCGATGTCTGATGAGTTAACTAATTCATGCCTGAAAATGACTTCCAAATGAATTAAGAATGTCTGCATTCGATGCATGCTAAGTGGCTTGGATCGTTATTAAAACTAACCTTAGAAACGACCTAAAAATGTTTTGAATTTATACTTGTATAATTAGTTAATTCATGCCAAAATAGTGGCTTCGAAATGATATGTGAACATTTAGAATCAATGCTTGAATAGTTAGTTGATTCATGCCTAATTAGTCACCTTGAATTAATATGTAAACACTTCGAATCGATGCTCGTATAGTAGCTAATCCATGCCGGAGTATTAGCTTCGAAATATCATATGAACACTTGAAATCGATGACTGTCCACATAGTTAAAGTATGCTTAAATGGCTTCATTAGAGTTTAATGGTAACTTCGATCTAATAACGAACGCCTTGAATCGTATTATGTTTGAATGACTTAATTACGTTCGAATAGTAACTCTGATATAATAAACAAATGTCCTGATTTATATTATGCTTAGTTGGGTTAATTAGGCTTGAATAGTAACTTTGATATGATAAACGGAATCCTTGATTCATATATGCCTAGTTGGTTAATGTATGTTTGAATAGTAATTTCGATATAATGAACGAACGCCTTAATTCATATGAGGCTTAGTTGGTTTGATTATGCCTGAATAGTAACTTTGATATAATAAACAAGACCCTTGAATCGATGTTGCTTAACTAGTTATTTTATGCCTGAATAGTAATTTAAAATGACTTGGGCATGACATACTTAATTCCTAAACGGAAGTCATGAATGTAATCGAGTTTCATGCCTTGTTAAGTTTAATACGGATCATTAAGTGCCTATTTCAAGTTGATGCGATATAGATGTATATGTGTATGTGTTTATATATACTATAACACACCACTGGATGGCGCTGCTTGCCCAGGTAAGTGGATAAACCCTATTACACCTCTCTTTATAAGCTTGCATGATAATATGTTATGATTACTAAATTAAAAACCGAGATGGTAGTTGGATATAGAATTATGAGTGGTTCGAGGTTCTTTGTGGTACGGTGCTTGTGAAAAGGGAGCCTGGGTTGTGAATTAACCACAATCGTGTGGATTACGAGGCTGTGTGTGACTCATTGTGTTGTTGAAATGATTATGAAGTGCTGGAATGTGTGATGTGTAAATCCCTCACCTTTCATGTTGTTAAGATGCATTATGCGCGTGAAGGTGTTGTTTTGAAAAAGGATATTTCTCATGTTTCAAAACAATAGTAGCCATGACTATTAGTAATCAATGGCCTATTTTAGCTATACAAACTTCATTTTAGGAGTGAACTCACTTGAACGAGGGAATCCCTCAAGAATTTGATTGAAAAGAAAGTGCGATGTGTGGGGGAAAAAAAAGATTTCGCTGTGAGAGGTAGCAAAATTATTAGCCGTTATGGCCCATATGCTTTCAATTGGCTAAGATAATGTACTTCAGACAATGTGTTATGAATGATGTAGCCTAGGGGATAAATCCTGGTACTAGGAGACCCTAGAAGACCCTGACGAGGGTAATGGTCTGATATTTTATATGTAGTCGTCCGGGAGTAAGAGGTTAAGCGTGAGCGTTAGGTCTCACTATAGGGTTGAGAACAGATCTCACCCAATCAGCACCCTATAATGATCTTATGCCAGATGTATTTTCCTAATAAGTAAAGAAAAGCAGTTGGCATTTTGCCATTTTAAGTATTTCAAAAGAAAGAAAGTTTCAAGGGCCATTAAGAGGCCAGTTGAATGAAGTGTGAAAAGTTATGAGGGTCATTATGCGACCAACACGAAAGAGATTTTCTTTAATGAAAACAAGCCTCAAAGAGGCTAAGAAAAGAGTCTTTATGGGCCTCAAGAGGCTCTGCAAAGTGTTTTTAAGAAAAGAAAAAAAGTTTTCTGTGCATGTTCTATACTTTTCTTATGAATGAAATGTAAATGAGATTTCAAGTAAGGCTATGTAAAGTGTTTTCACAAGAAGAAAGAAAGATGCCTGTGAATATCATATGAATGAGATGCTAAGTAAGATACGATCATAAAAAAGAAAGCCTTATGATCATATTTCATGCATACCCTATGAACGAGATTTGAATGAGACTTGAAATTTGTGTGTGCCTTATGTACAATATATGAATGAAATGCCAAGAAAAGTATGATTATGGTAAGAGATAACCGTATGTGTGTAACATATGAATGATGTTTCATGTATAGTTTAAATGGAATGCTAAGAAGTTATGTTATAAAAAGAAAGATTCGTATGCTTAACCCTCGAAGCTTGCTTATGTGCTTAACTACTTGTTAGTAAAGGAACTTAGTCATTGAGGGACCAAGAAATATGTTTGAGTGGTTAAAATGAAGTTTATGTTTAGTGATCCTTTCATAAGGATTTTATGAATGCCTAACATGATAGTAAAGAATGAATACGTCATATGTGACTATCAAAGATATTATTGCCTGTAACGGTTTTGGTTTTAAGGGGGTCAGGAGACACTCACTGAGCGTGTGGTTGCTCATCCCACTACTCTTTCTCCTTTTCCCCCAGGTTTTCTTTATGATAGGAAGAAGTTGAGTCAGATATGTTAAGATAGAATCTATTCTTGCTTGCAAGGTGTCGTGTGTGCCCATTTGAGAGGATCTTACATGTTTAATGAAGTCATATAATGTATTCTTAATTTTAAACGCATGTAAACTAAGTATTCTAGTTCATGTAATGCATATGATATAAAGGTCGTTCTGTGTGGCCATATGAGCCAACCATCTAATTAGTTAGATGACTTCTTAGTTAAAGTTAGTTATATTTTAGGATGTAAACCCCAATACTCCGGTTGTGTGAACCGTTGAGTTGTATCTTTCATTCCTTTTTTATTAATGAACTATTCTGTTTGGTGTACCCCGAGCGAGTGCCTCATTGAGTTATGAAATCCGGCTTGTAGCCGTTGAGTTTCTTTTAAATGGTTTACGCTTTCGTTGATTTGCAGGGGGCTTATTGTAAGGCTTTTAGTCAGGAAACGGTTAGTTTTTATGGGAAACTCTGTCCGTTTCGCCCCAGAATTCAAGTAAGAAGTTAAGAACATGTAACGCTCCTGGCCCTAGGGGCTGGGCTGTTACATTGATGGTATCAGAGCAAGGTCCTGCGACCGTGGGCCGCGACCTGAGTCTTGCATCTCGTTGAGGTTTCCAGGAATGCGTTCACGATGACGTCATACATGCGTACCTTATGTGCAAATGTGAGTTTTATGTGAATGTTAGCGCGTCTACCCAATTAGGTGCGGCTTAAGTGAGCAGAATGGTTAGATGAAAGAACCATTCGCTAAGGTGTAGGCCAAGTGGCTCGTATTTTCGTGGATAAGTTGAGTATTAGCTCAATTGAAAGTTGTTTCGCGTAAATGCCTTGGTGATTTTAATTAAAAGTTTAGAAAACATATGATTTGAACTCGAATGATTGGAACAGCCTTAACTCTAAGTTCATCTTTACCCCTGAAGTATGATTTGCTATTGGGCCCCATAATAGAGTGAGCAGACATACTTAAAAGTTGGTAGAGAGAGAAATGCCTTTCTAGTTAGCAATGCTCTCTACCTTCCATCTTCTATGAAGCCCCCTTACACTTTTCTAGCCCATCATCACGCTTGCTCCTATTATCTCCCAAAATCAATTCTTAGATCTGCTCTTGAGTACTCCCAATTACAGCATCTGAGGCCCGAGATATCTCAGCCATACCTCCTTAATGATGACTCCATCTCTTCCCTACCAGTTTTCTTTTCTAATGCTAAGATTTCTAGATCTGATCATGGGCAAGTCGATGTTCTCAGTTTCTAGTGTGGCTCTAGTCATAAGGGGATTCGTTTTTCAACACAGTTTCAATATGATTAGGATGCAGTACCACTATCCCCTTTTCATTTTACTACCCAATTTCTATAGGATTTTGACTCACAATTTTTGGATGAGCGAGGAGATCGTTCACTACTCTGAAGGTTCCAAGCCCTGATTTGAAGATTAGCAATGGATTATAGTTGGTGGCTTGCATGTCACCCATTTTGAATCGTCTAGGCTGAGATAATGATGGCAGTCTCCTGAGTGTGATAAGTTATGTATTGGCTCTTCAAAGATCGCAAATTGAAAGGAATGATGTTCTAGGTTCTTCTAATCCTTTTCTCGAATGGATTTTGAACTATCTTAGTCGCTGGTGGGAGCTGATCTGCTTAGTTGATAGATCTCCTATCATTATGAGCTTATTATGTGTATTTTTTTTTTGATTATGTTATCAGTGGTTGCATGTAGAGTCCGTATTGTTAGTTGGGTTAAGATCAAACGGACAGCGGCAATGGGTTTTAGAGAGGGGTTTTGCTATTTCATATGTCTGTACAATGGGACTAGGGTGGGTATTTATGGACCACCTAGTCTCTTTGAAGAAACTAGTTCCTTTCTCAAGTTTATGCTTATGCCTAGTAATTCTTCGACCGAACCTCTTTCCATTACTAACTCCGAAAATAGCGATAATGAGAACCTCAACCAAATTTACTCTGTTAGTGATACTTCCAAATCATAGACTCCATATCCTGTGGGTGGAAGTAGAAGTGACCATACATGTATTATGACTGAGAAGACCCGACTCTCTTATGCCAAGACGACGACATTCGGTGTAGGATGGTCTTCTAATACTTCACATCTCACTATTTCGCTAACAGCTTATTCTCCACTGCCATCATCTACTGCTCACTCGTATGCTGGGATAGGTAATTCTAGCTCTCCTAATCTCAAGGCTAATGAAGCAGGGCCTCCTGCCTCTCCTCCTGTCGAACATGTAGAGGAACTTATTGTATTGTGCCATTGGGGGAAGGTGTGGGGGGAGTATGTCCCTTTGCCTGCTATCATTAACAAGACTAAAGCAGACTAGAAGCTCATTAGAGGTCAGGTTAGTTATGTTAATTTGGAAAATAATTGGATCTCATTCAAGTTTGCTAATTTAGAAGATAAAGAAATGGCATGGAGGGAAAGATCTTAATTGGCATGTTAATGGTCTCAATTTAGTTTTATCTACCTGGTTACCTTTCTTTGATCCCTACTCTACTTGTATATGACCTTGAGGAGTCACCCGTCCAATTGTCCTTTGTTTACACTTCAATTCATAAGCAATGCATGTATACAGAGTTGTTGCATACTGGGTGGATTCAGTATAGATTATTGAAAATCTATGTTTGTTTTTTTAAAACAAGCTCAATATGGTTAT
>NCQT01058855.1:23218-33849 GCA_002740465.1 Stenocereus thurberi | reverse complement strand
CGGGACCACTGGGACCACCCCATCGGGATCACCTAACACACGGTTGATCAACGGACTTACCAGGGCTGACCAATAGCAGACCAAAGATAGCAACGGCTGGAAACTAATGAAATAAGCAAACTCGGCTCTCGTACCAATCGAGGACAGGATCGACCTAGGCGAGCATGGGTCATTGTCTAAAAGTGGGGCTAATTTGAAGGCGACAGAGTATCAATTTGATTTATGCAAAGTGTAATTTTGAATTGATAAATTAAACAAATAAATGAGTGAACAAAAACTTACTTTTATTTTACTAAAACTTTGCACAAGGATTGAATTGAGGCTCTTGGTAATGGAGGACAAAGGAGTGGAGCAAGCTTGAGAGGGTTTGAGGGGATGGAGGATTGCAAGAGTGAGTGTGACTGTGCGAATTAGGCTGTATGAAATTTTTTACCGTGTGAATTTTAAAATCTTTGGAGCAAAAGTGGTAACATTATCCGATTCGATTTTAGTAACATTGCTTCATCTATACTAGGTTTCAATACAGATTTAGGATTAAGTTGGGATGATAATAATTTGAAATACTCTTTGTAAGCAAAAGCAAAATTTCTTCAAAGCTCACAAAATTGGACCTTTTAATTATTTTGAATATTGGGAAGATGAAAATCTAATATTAAAGTATCCATAATACAAGGGTCATTTAAGCCTACTGAATAATTTGGACATCAATTACAATATATGGGACCATAGCAAATGTTCTTTTGAAACATAGCAAACAATGAATCTTTGAGACGTATTAATCTATTGTCTCTAAAGGCCATGAATATAAGGCAATCTAACCCTGATGTTGTTAAAGGTTAGAGTGCAATCTGAGTCACACCAAAACGAATATATCTATATTTCTTTTTGTATTTTTCAATAGCAATTTTAGAAAGTAAGTTAATGGCTTTAAATTCTTCATTTAAACTAGATGTTTCTTCACGATGTTTCATTGATAGAGCAATATTGATATTAAACCTACCATTTCTACCTTTTAATTAGGAATTTTCCAATTTGAAAAATAATCTTGACAACTAACTCCCTTGCTAATAACCAAATTAGACTTCTTCACATAACCTAAACTAAGACGATCGCTAAACCAAGAGGTCATCTGAGTTACGTTTGAGTACTTAGCTAAGAGTAATGCTCGTTCTATCGGGACCACTGGAACTACCCCATCGAAACCATCTAACACATGTTTGATTAACGGACTTACCTGGGCTGACTAATAACTGGCCAATAATAACAACAGCTAGACACTAAATAAATATGCAAACTCGGCTCTCATACCAATCGAGGCTAGGATCAACCAAGGTGGGTATGGGTAATGGTCTAAAAGTGGGATTAATTCGAAGGCAACAGAGTGTCGACTTGATTTATGTGTAGTGTAATTTTGAATTGATAATTTAAACTAAGAAACCAGCGAATAAAAAATTACTTTTATTTGAATAAGAGTTTGTACAGGGATTGAATTGAGGATGTTGGTAATGGAGTACAAAGGAGTGGAGAAAGCTTGAGAGGGTTTGAGGGGATGGAGGATCATAAGAGTGAGTGTGAGTGTGCGAATTAAGCTGTATGAAATTTTTTGTCATGTGAATTTTGCTCTGTTTGATACAATGCTAACGAGTTCCTATTTATAGAATGTAATATGAAAATAATTGTTGAAACGTGAACGACAAAGATTCAATGATAAAAATTAAATCTTGATATTGATAATGTCTATCGATAATCTTGGAGATAATCTTGAACTATTGCTGCTTCTTTTTGAACTTGGATTGCAACCACGTGAAAAGTAAAATAGTATTGCGCAATAATGAACTTTGGATTGATCTTGAATTATTGTTCTGATAGTCAAGCTGATGCTGGCATATTAAATAATCTATTTTGATTTGTCATAGTGATATCCTGATGAGCTTCCTTGAAAAGTGACTTAGATTATTGTCTTGAGCAAGAATTGCCTTTAACGAACGTATATGAATCGTGATTTTGACACGTTAACCAGTAACCTTGCATAATTACAATCCGTTGACTGCTTTCATGATTGCTATATGCTCATCAAAGGCAATTATGGTGAAGGGAATCATGTAAGTTCACTATTCAAAACACCTCATCCGGATATCGGCGCAACTCATCACAGCAAATTATTTAACATGCCAACATCAACATGACCCATCAGAACAATATTGCCCACCAATTGAAGAAATGAACATTAACCTTATTTTTTTCCATGAATGAACACCACTTTTGTCTTGTTAATGATTGAGCATTTAGATTAAAGTGTCAAAGAAACAATTCTCTTTTGACCTAATTCTCTACTGAATTGAAATTTTGTGTTAAATAATCTTTACATGTTTCGAATGGCTTTGAAATAACATTGATTGAAGAAAATGTTGGAGGTTGCACAATTGAATATATTGGTGAACTAATTGAAGAAGAAGCTTCATCTATTGGCTTAGCGATTGGAGTTTCATAATAAATTTTTTGAGAATCTTCTACATGGTTATCTTTAAATAACCATAATCAGAAGACTTAGAAGGCATAGAATATGAAGATCAAGGAAGTTTAACATTTTCAGAAAATCTTGAAGATGAACCTTTTTCTCAGCTTGAATTAAATCTTATTAATACTCTACAATCGGGCTCTTCTATTATTTGTTGAACATTCTCTTGAGCAATATTTCTTGGTGGCCTAGTATTTTGAGCAATAAATTCTTAAGAAATAGTAATTTCATTCCATTTTAATAACTTTGGAGTAAAAGTAGTAACATTATCTGATTCGACTTTTAGTAACATTGTTTCATCTAAAATAGGTTTCAATATACATTTAAGATTAAGTTAGGATATTAATAATTTGAAATACACTCCATAAGTAACAGCAAAATTTCTTGAAAGCTCACGAAATTGGACCTTTAAATTATTTTGATTATAAGGAAGATGAATATCTCATAATAAAGTATTTATAATCCAAGGGTCATTTAAGTCTACTCAAAAATTTGGACAACAATTACAATATAAGGGACCACAGCAAATGTTCATTTGAATCATAGCAAATAATGAATCTTTGTGATATATGAATCTATTGTCCCTAAAGGCCGTTAATATACGGCAATCTAACCCTGATGTTATTAAAGTTTGGAGTGTAACCTGAGTCACACCATAACGAATATATCTATATTTCTTTTTGTATTTTTCAATAACAATTTTGCAAAGTAAGTTATAGGCTTGAAATTATATTCTTCATGTAAGCTAAATGTTTCTTCGCGATCTTTCATTGATAGAGCAACATCGATATTAAACCTACCATTTCTACCCTCTGTTTAGGATTTTTCAAAGTTTGAAAATAATCTTGACAACTAACNNCTTTGCCATTAACCGCATTAGACTTCTTCGCACTACCAACTAAGACGATCGCTACACTAAGAGGTCATCTAAATTACGTTTGAGCAGTTAACTAAGAGTCATGTACCTTCTACCGGAACCACTGGGACTAGCCCATTGGGACCACTTAACACACGGTTGATCAACAACTTACCTGGGCTGATCAATAGCTGACCAATGATAGCACCAGCTAGACGCTAACTAAATATGCATACTTGGTTCTAATTCAAAAATATAGGCCAAATTTTTTGGATAGGTTGCAATTCCTCGAGACTGATCGGTTACAGAAAAAGCACATGTTTTTGTTTTTATCCATTCACTTTTCATAACTGCATAAGTTCCTAGGCATGTTCCCTTAATTGATTTTAAAATTAGTGAATTAGAAGTTGTTAAATTGAAACCTCTTGAATTAGTTATAGTTGTTTCCTTATGTTCGGTTTTTTATCAATCTAAACTTTGGATTCACTTAACATATCTTGAGGAAATATTGCCCAAAAGATCAACCTAGTCTCTATGGGGTCGACCTTGATTTGCTACTCCGCCACCGTGCATTTGCGGCCGTTCTAAGTTTTTGGCGCCGTTGTATGAAAACTCAACCCTAACCCATATTTATTTATTTATTATTTATTTAATTAATCATATTTATTCATTTAATTAATCATATTTATTGATTTAATCACCCATAGTTATTTGTTTAGCCAAATCATGTTTATTAATTCAGCTACACTCAATTTATATATTTACCGAATTACATTATAATTTTCTGCTTTCATTTTAATTTTCTGCTTTCATTTATCATATTTAATCATCCCGGTTGGAGGACATTTCATTTGTATCCCATTTTGTAATTCAAGTTTCGTTGATTGTTAATCAAGTTTTGTTGATTGATTAAATATTGGGTGAATTGATAGTAGGCCTCGATAATTATGATTTAAAAAATTATTATTACTGTTATTATTATTATTATTATTATTGTTGTTGTTGTTGTTGTCGTTGTTGTTGTTGTTCTTATTATTATTATTATTATTATTATTATTATTATTATTATTATTATTATTGTTATTATTATTATTAAAACCTCACAAAAATTTAATTTCGAGCTATGAAAATTCATTCGGATATGGTTTACTTCCCTTCTCGGGCCCAAACCATATAAGTCAATCATAGCCCAAGAAATTTGCATTGTTAACCATAATTTAAATCTAACCTTAAACTTAACCATTGTCAGCCAAAAAGCTCCTTTATGGAGGTTAAATATTAGCCAAGTTATGTTAATTCATTTCTAACCAAGTAAAACCCACACACACTCATCTTCTGTCCTCTTTCTCTGTCTTTTTAAGCTCCAAGTAAGTGATCTCTACTTGGATTCTTTTCATTTTGGTTTTTGTTTTGTGATTTGGGTTTTGATCACGTTCTTTGGAAGGAAACATGAGTTATTTTGATGTTTTTAATGGTAGATTGAGCTTGAAGCGTGCTAGGGTTTAGGGGTTTTCCATGATCATGTTAGCTTAAGTGAAGTGATGGATTTGGATTGTTTTGTATATGATTTTGTAATCTTTAGTCTTATTGATGATTATGATGGTGTTTTTGGTGATTTAGAATGAGTTGAAGGTGAGTTTAAGTTGGCCATAAACTAGGGTTCTAATGACATTGCAAGGTTTAGCTCCCCTTTAAGGGCAAGCATTTTATTTACGTATATTTGATTGAGAAATGAATCTTTGATGTCTGTGATTATGAAGTGAAATTGAGTATTATGGCTTAATATGGTGATGGGAAGGACCAAAGCTTCGTTACATGATTTTAAGGAGTGATTTTAGATGTGGATTTATGCAAAAAGAAAGGAGAAAATAGTGACAGTATGGCTGTGAACTGACAGAAAAAAGGGCACAATTTGCCAATAAACTGATAATGGTTAGCCCAACTAAAAATTAATATTTTTGGTGGGTAGATAGATTAGTGAGTTAGCTTTCAAATACCTTTTGAATTGCCTTAAGCTGAGTTATGTGGGAAATGTTATGGCTATTTTACTAGAACTGCACAGGTTCTACCAAAACTGATACACTTGTAGTCTAGCCCCATTTTGGGAACCCTATTGTGGGAATCGTATGTTGTGTTATAAATGAAACTTTTTTGGCACTTCTTGATCTTTACATATTGGGGTTTTAGGTCTCCATTTGAGGGCAAGGGTGAAAGTCATGAATTTTTTAAGTCAACTGACCTGCTTTGGAGCAAAATGGGCTGTTGTTGCAATTTCTGTGTAGTGTATACTTGGTGGAAAATCCTAAAAATTTTAATGTAGATTGTCCATATTATTTTCGAATTTTCTGTATGATTTCATGAATTTTGGCTTAGTATTTTGAGTTTGGTGATTTTTGGAAGCATTTTGAGTAATTTTGTAAAGAGCAATAACAAAGATTGAGTGAGATTGATCATGCACTCATTTTGTGTATTTTTTACTAGTAATGTCATTTAAGGTGGGAAACAAATGTTATGGGGTTTAATAGGCCATTTTAACTCAATTTTGGAGAGAAAGAAAGACAAGTATGCATTGTGGTTTTATGAGTTATGGACTTTACAAAGGAAAATACCAAGTTTAATGAGTTTAATAGCATTTATGGCTTCAATGACTCATTTGGGGTGGAAAACTATATTTATTGAGCTTATAAATGAAATATGAGAAGTGGCGAGAGTAATGATTTAGGAAACAGTGTTTATCGAATCAAGTTAGTGTTATATATGCCATTTTGAACCAAGATACATCTCTCTTGGCCTTAAATCCACATTATCAGTTCGTTTCAGAGGTATCAAAAAACAAAAAATCAATCTTTCATTATAACCATCATGAAGGCATATTGCCAAGAGTCATTTACTCTTATTGTCAATCAATTTATAACCATAAAGGCCTTTTCCTTTTTAATCTCATCTATCTTATTATGGTTTATTTTACTTTCATTTAAGTTTATATTAGATTAATTATGTTGAATTATTCAGTTTTGGCGTTATCTTAGCATAACCTATCTTACAAGTTGTGTGAGCTACTTACTGAATTTCTATCAAAGTTACAAGTTATGTGAGTATCATATACTTACTACACATATCTACAATTACATTTGTGAAATAGAGTCGAGGCCTAATTTATCATTCCCCGTTATGCATCAGTTTTATCAATTCGGAACATATTTATCACGTCCGAATCTATTTGAAAGACTCAAGGTACGTTCATTACCTGTATCTTTAACATTCAACACCATTTTAGCAAGTTATAATATCATTTGGTAAGTATACCAATGAATCAGTTTAATCAGAGATTTACCACATAATTAGTGACCCCGTCAGTGGTAGGGTGACGACCCTTCAATCAGTGATATGTCACAATGTCAGGCCAGGGTTCCCGATCGACATGACAAGTGTGCACCTATTAATAGATCATTGTATCTATCAAGGAGTTCACTTACAGATAATAATGAGCAAATCAGTTTTATGTTACTTACATTTCCATTGCTATTGCAAACTAAATGAATTGCAAAGTCGGGTACCCATCAACAGTGTTTCTGCGCTCATTTTACAATACAAGAATGCATGTACTGAGCTTTAGCTCACATTTTCGAATTGTTTTCATGTTTTTCATTTTAGGTGATGAAGTACCACATGTTTCTCCATTAGCAGATGCTCACAGTGGATTCAGCATAGCATGAATGTTGGGATCAACCTCAAGGTCATATTGGGTCTATATTCAATATACTTGTGTAGTGTGGAGTGCTAGTCAGCACATGGTATCATTAAGTCGATTTTACTGAAACTGAACTATTATAGACTTTGGACTTGGAATGTTTCAATTTAATAGATATTGTGATTAAACATGAGTTGCAAGATTTAATTATTTCAGTAAGCCTTGTCCTTATCAGAACGGCGGTTGCACCTTCCATCATTAAGTCTTCTGTTGTGGTTATCTATGAATCAAGTAATCAGCAATCTGGGGGCGTTATAGATTTGGTATCAGACCTAAGGTTTTAAGGGCTATTATGAGCTATCAAATGTTTATGAGTTAGCTATCAAGGTGTGTATGAGTAATATTGGACCAGTTCAATGAGCTATTGACTATAGGTTCATATGTATGGGCATATATGAAGGAACCATTTTCATTTGGGTGACTCAATCATTTGGTAATATCCTGAGATTCGAGCATTAGCAAAATGGAATGTGGAACCATCTGGGACACCTATTAGTGAGGCATGCTCTCATTTATCTGGGAGTTGTATTGTATGTTTCGTTTCTCTCATTTATTTAAATTTTTACAATCATGTACTCTGGGTATGTGACCCGTGGAGTTAGGAACTCCGGCATGTGGCCGTTGAGCTATCGAGGTGTTTGTCTCAATTTGAGGTATCTATGGTAAGGCTTTAAGCTGGGTTTTAGTCAGTTTTTAGGTAGAACTCGGTTTGTTTTGTCGCAAGATTTTAAAGTTTTATTGAGGTTTGTTAATATACATGATCTTGAGTACAGTGATGGTTGAAACTCGATGCGGGGATGCCATTTGCAACTTCTTAAGGGATAACACAGTGTCAAGTTAGATGTAAACCTCTAGATGAGGAAATACCTTATGCAGCAATATCTTTGAGGTGAACTAGTATGAGATGAACATTACAATGAGTGCTTAGGTATGGTGATAACAATTAGTTGCTTATGGTGTGCTACCTGGCATTATATGGGTGGTAAAGGTAAGATTAAGCTGCCATGCATAGGAATTATCTGGTCTTGACACTAAGACCTTACATCAAAAATGCTCCCATTATTTCCTGTTACTAACTTATTTATGCCCTAGTTACTTTGAATTATTTAGAGGCATCATTTCTTTGCCACTAACACCCTCTTGATTTGTAATGGAGTGTTTATGAAAAATCTCATATGTGGTCTATGGGGAGTCCTTTAAACACATCTGAGAAACCTTTCTTATAGGTGATTCAAACCGTGACAATCATAATCGTTTAATTCTTGGTTTCATAATGGTGCCTATAATGGGCCACGGTATGCATTACTATGTGATTTGCAGTTCTTCCTAAGTATATTTGACCCATTCTACTTACAGTTCAGTCATCACTATGTTCATAATTTTACTGTCACCTACTTTAACTCCTTACTTCTATTTGGACAGTATTTATTTTACTGTCACCTACCAATTCCACCATGTTTATCTTTGACTATGTTTATTCTGGCGTCTAATTCAAACTCAGAGCAAATCGTAGACTAGTCTGATGAGGGAAGATCATGTGATACATTAAGAACATCAGATGAGGACATTTTCATAAGGGCATACTCTCAAGCAATGTCTTGCGGTATTAGACTAAGTTAGAGGAAGCATCGAGAACAATGAGATAGTTCAAGTACATGCTAAGGTGACACAAGGACTACACAAGAGTCATATGGTCATTTTGACCAAAGAAGGAGAGAATTGAAGTTTAGATGAGATATAAAGTATTCCAAAGGGCTTCTCTAGTTAAGGGTGTCAAGACAATGGTTATCAGAGACAAATTAAGTCCTTGTTACATTATGCTTTATGAGTCAGTCCCAGAGTACTTATTAGAAAATGCAATGGTTTCCGTACTTATTAGTGGTCAAGATAGAGAACCAGTGGAGTAGAGTATCTCTTTGCAGCAACGAGTTTTTTTTTTTTAAGAGAATATTAATTTTAAACCAAAATAATCGAGCTAGTGAAGTCATTAAGGATCTAGGTACTCGACCATAGGATTAAACAGCCATGTACTTTGAGCTAATCATACCTTTTTGGAGGGAAGCAGTGAAAACCAACTATCCATACTTGAGATGGCATTACAAACGTGATCAAAATCATAAGTTTTGAGGACAAAACTCTTTAAGGTGGGGAAGACTTTAATAACCCAACTCTAACCCATATTTATTTATTTAAATCATATTTATTTATTTAATTAATCGTTTGAATTCATTTAATTAATCATGCCTATTGATTTAATCACTCATGGTTATTTGTTTAACCAATTCATGTTTATTAATTCCGTTACGCTCAATTTATATATTTACCGAATTACCTTATGTCATTTAAATTTTCTGCTATCATTTATCGTATTTAATCATCCCATTTGGAGGATATTTCATTTGGGTCCCATTTTTGCAATTCAAGTTTCTTTGATTATTAATTCAAGTTTTGTTGATTGATTAAACATCGGGTGAATCGATAGTATGCCTCGATAATTGTGGTTCTAAGAAATTATTATTATTATCATCATCATCATCATCATCATCATCATCATTATTATTATTGTTGTTGTTATTTTTATAACCTCGCAAAAATTTAATTTCGAGCTACGAAAATTCAATCGCACACGGTTTACTTCCATTCCCCGGCCCAAATCATATAAGCCAATCATAGCCCAAGAAGCTTGCATTGTTAACCATGATTTAAATTTAACCTTAAACTTAACGATGGTTAGCCAAAAAGCTCCTTTGTGGGAGGTTGCATATTAGTCAAGTTATGTTCATTCATTTCTAACCAAGCAAAACCTACACACATTCATCTTCTCTCCTCTTCTGCTCTCTTTTTAAGGTCCAATTAAGTGATCTCAACTTGGGTTCTTTTCATTTTGACTTTTATTTTTGTGATTTGGGGTTTAATCATGTTCTTTGGAAGGGAACAAGAGTTATTTTGATGTTTTTAATTGTGGATTAAGCTTGAAGCATGCTAGGATTTAGGGATTTGCTATGATCATGTTAGCTTAAGTCAAGTGATGGATTTGGATTGTTTTGTACATGATTTTGTAATCTTTAGTCTTATCGATGATTATGATGGTGTTTTTGGTGATTTGGATTGAGTCGAAGGTGAGTTCAAGTTGGCCATAAACTAGGGTTCTAATGATATTGCGAGGTTTAGCTCTCCTTTAATGGCAAGCATGTTATTTGCGTATAGTTAATTGAGAAATGAATCATTGAGGTCCATGATTATGAAGTGAAATTGAGTATTATGGCTTAATATGGAGTTGGGAAGAACCAAAGCTTTGTTACACGATTTTAAGGAGTGATTTTAGATGAGGATTCATGTGAAAAGAAAGGAGAAAATAGTGATAGTGTGGCCGTGAACTGATAGAAAATAGGGGACACTTTGCTAATAAATTGGTAATGATCAGCCTGACTAAAAATTATTTTTCTTGGTGAGTAGATAGCTTAGTGAGTTAGCTTTCAAATACCTTTTGAATCGCCTAAATCTGA
>NCQT01058848.1:9190-21584 GCA_002740465.1 Stenocereus thurberi | reverse complement strand
CCGGGCTCCAGGACCCTTTGCGCTTTTTTGCGCCTCGGGCTTTTTTAATCTAAGACCTGAGATAGAGGATAGGGACCCCTCTAAAGCTTCCGTGGCTTTAGCATTCATAGTCACACTATTATGATGTGTTTTTGTCTGTTGATTTGAAAGCATTTTTTTTAATTCATCTTGATTTTGCTTCCTTCCACAGGCAAATTTAATTTCTAAACTTCTGCAAAGCCAAACTTGTTTTCAATGCAGTATTGAAGAGATACAGAGAGGACGTAGAGCTCTTTCCAAATAAGGCAAACTACATGTTCCAAACTCACTCCACAACCTCAAACATTCTGCTTAGCAGCAGGTACATTTACGAGCATAGTGCGCATGGAAGATATGGTTGCTAGGCCAGCTAACTATCCGGTTTTCCCCTTTTGGGGGGGGGGTCAGTGAGGGCGATCTTTCGTTTATGCACAATAAAAAGGGCACCGATAAAAAGGAAAAATCCAGTGCGTTTTTCAAATATATAAGGACTCCATCCTGCTCTCTCTGCTTCTATACACACGGATGAGGGCCAAATCCAGCGAGTTTTCTTGAATACAGTGTATAGAGCTGAAATTGGTAAACTCAAACGAGATTCAAAATCGAACAAAAAACACATCGACTCAAAAATAAAAATCATACTCCAGTGAGTTTTCTTGAACACAGTGTATAGTATTGAAATAGGTAAGCTCAAAAGAGATCCAAAATCGAACAAAAGACACATCGACTCAAAAACAAAAATCATACTTAGTAATTACCTGTGTTGCCAAGTCTCCAATCGCCAACCGTGAAAGAACAATCTTTGCACCAGACTTTACACATTTGTCCAATTTGTCGTAAATGATATTCCATTCAGCATCAACTATTGACTGGTACTGTGCTGGATCTGTAAGCCTACGGTGATAGCGTTGATATGGTTATCATTTATAGTTGCAAAAAAGCACCCCATAACAAGCAATGACAAACAAATCTACCTTATCTCTGCATTCTCTTTCTCTGATTTTAGTTCCAATTCGATGTTTAGCAGAAGTATCTTCGGATTTACAAACTTCTTCGGTTGTTGTTCAAAACCAGCATATGAGAATGTTTTCTTAAATGCTACACCATTTACAAGAAATGAGTCCCGCATATTGCCTCCAGGAACCTGCAGCAACAATTTAATTTGTAAAAAAAATATAGATAATAAAATAAATCACATTAGCCAGCCTCACTTGTTCAACTCATGCATTAGCGATCATACACATGGAAACTAACCAACCAAAAACCAAAACAGTCATGTAAGAACACATACACAGCCACATAAACAGAATCGGGGAGGGGGGTTAGAACACACATAATTAGACATATAGATACCCTTTTTGAGGGGTGATTCAGAGACCTCTGCAGGCCCATAAACTTCCAACATCTAGGCTTGAACTTGATGATCCTCAGTTCTTCGCAGTTTACACTTGTATATGTTACAAATAATAAGCCAAGAGCACAACGCAGCTCCAAAAATGCTCTGAAGTCTGTCTTCGACAAATCTCGCAAATAACCGGTCACCTCATGTTCAAATCTTCTTATTAACTAGGACAAGAGCCACAGCATCTGCCTCCCTGCCCTGCTGACTTTTTTCAGTTTTTTGGGACCGGCAGTTCTCTTTTCATGCTGTTGATTAGAAACTTCTACCAAGAGTATCCAAATGAGCAGTTTCGAATAATGCAGAACGATACATTATTGCTTCCAGTGTCCATCCAAGAACCACACAGGCAAACTTACAACACAATTAAATGTCACACACATTCTCAAGAGGCATGCGAAAAAACCACATCCTGCTTCTGATGCTGAAACTAAATCATACATAAAATTAACAAGGATAACATGGTGCACAAAGCTCCACTGACGAGGTTACAAGACACTCAGAGATTCATGGGTTGCATCTTATATACCAAATTGCCACCATATCTTTATATCAAGATGAAGCAACAAAAGGTTCCGCAAAATCGTCACTGAAAATAAAAGCCGTTAAACTAGATTTACACATAGCTAATTTGCAATCTCACAGCGGATTTATTTAGCAGTCAACTATATCCATCTTATTCATTTTAAGAAAGGGAAAATGACCTGTAGAACAAGAAAGGCCAAAACTTATATAGAACGAGGATTTTTTTAAAAAAAAAAAAATTAGAAAAATAGGAATAGTTTCAGAAAACAATTGCAGTTTGTCAACATCAACTGGAAATATTGAAAACCAAAATCAGCAACTCTTCCATAAGCATGTGGAAAAAGCTTAGCATACTCAAAACTCTAAAGAGCAAACCTCATTTAGCATACGACTAAATGTAGTGATGAGCTTCTACAAAATTACAGCTCGTGTTAGGGATTTCAAAGTGTCGCAAATGTAGATTGGAGTGTGAATAGGCTGGAGGACGACTTCATATGCAGCGAAAGATGAAAGCACAAACAGAAAGCCTCCGAAAACAGCGTCTAAGAGGCTTAGAAAATAAGACTGAAAACAAAACAAATAAAGAAAATATTCCGAACGATCCTATTCTTAAATATAAGTCTAGAATAACCAATAAGCCTTCGAAAACAGCGTCTAAGAGGCTCAGAAAATAAGACTGAAAACAAAACAACTCATGTAAGCATCTCAACCCAAAACAGAACGACACTCCCTGTTCAAATGCAGCACATCATACAAGTATCAACTGTTTCTGACAATGATTATGCTTAACCAACAAGGGTTCATCAACTTAGTGTATTAAGTTGTCTACCTTTTTAACTCCAATCATGTTCAATCTGTCATCAGTTCCAACAGCAAGAACTGCATCAACAACCATATTAGCAAAGAAATCCTTTTCTCCACCAATGAGCTTTGAGCTGAGTGTTGTTGCTGCGCACTTGGCTAATAAGGTTTTCTTTTCTTCCAAACTCTTTCCTTCAATGCTAACAGCCAGCTCCTTGACCTTCTCAATGGCCTTCAAGAAAAGTACATTCCAGTCCCGAGAAACAATTGTTACCCTCTCCATTTACAATAAAGGGAAAAGTAAAATTAAACGTAAATACCAAATGTCTTACTAATTGGCATGCACTTCGGTAACTGCGAATCAAATTTTGTGGATGGACTCCATCTTCAATGAAAGGCTTTGCCTCCTTTAAAAATTCACCAGCAAACAGAACAACGGTGGTGGTTCCATCACCAACCTGCAGGTAGCATAATGAAGTGAACATTAGCATAATTGTCCAGCGCATAATCCCATCTTTATGCCACAAGGGACAGCAACGACCAGAACAAGACGAAGTGCATCTCCATTCCATTCGTTTCTCAAACAAGACAGCCTACAAGTAGCCCAAGAAAATGCATACAAGGCATCTCTCTCTCTCTCTCTCTCTCTCACTCTCTCTGTGAGAGAGAGAGAGAGAGAGAGAGAGAGAAACCTTCACGCTCCCGCAGAGACACAATAATTCTTTGAACTTGTCAAATGCAAGTTTGTTTCATACAAGTGGTACCACGGATAAGCTTCACACCCATAAGAGGTATGGTTTTGCAAAATGTAATAGATTCCTTTTTTAGTGGTACATATGAGGGGAGGGGTGCTGAAAAATTTAGGCTGATGTTCTGCTCATACACAAATGTTATGCAATCTGCCAACAACCCGCACCCATATGCACAAGTTGACATTTCACCACAAAAGATTCGCCCTGGACTCAAATGAATTATCCTGGAGACTACGTTCACATACAAAAATGAGACCAACTACGCAATTCCTCTATCTAATGGAACTTGCAAAGTAGCTCCTAGCTCAAAACCATCTAAAATCCCTGAAACATTTTTGTTTCATACTTAGAGGGCGGAGAAAACATGAATAGAACCTGAGTCCAGCAAACAACTGTTGAACTAGAAGCACAACGAATGCAAGCAAATGCATTACCTCAATATGTGATGGGCTACCGCAACTACTCTTTTTTTTAATTGGGAACTACAAATTTAATCCCAGATCAGGATGATGTTGTACGAAGCAGTTGATTCTCGAGTCCTAAACAGGGTCATACCCAAATTTTATGCAATATCACCCACAATACGCACCCACATGCACAACTTGACATCTCACCATAAAACAATCCAGCCTGAATCAAATGAACTTTCAGGAACCGTACTTTCTCGTACAAAAATGAGATCAACTACGCATTCCCTCTTTATCTACCAGTTCTTCCCACACAACTACCAGCTGAGAACTGTCTAAACAACTCAAACCCCTAAGACATTTTCATTCCATACTTCGAACTCAGAAAAAACACAAACCGCAACCAAATCTACCTTAAATTGAACCTAACGGTGAACAGAAACACAACGACTGCAAAATTTGAGCAAATGGGGTACCTCAGAATCCTGAGAACGGGCGATATCGACGAGGATCTTAGCAGCAGGATGAATGATATCAAGAAGCTTCATAATAGTGGCGCCATCATTGGAGATGGTGGTGTTGCCCTTATCATCATGGATCAGCTTGTCCATGCCTCGAGGACCTAGGGTTGTGCGAACAACATCGGCAATTGCGGTGCAAGCATTGATGTTGCTGATCAGCTGAGCCTTCCCTTGCGATGTGTCGGTCCCTTCTTTGAGCAGTATGATCGGCGGCTGCAACATCGTCGCCATTGTTGAGGAGAGAGACTGTGTAGAGAGAGAAAGAGTGAGACTGAGAATTCGAAGAGAGTGAGAATGGAAGGGTCTGGAGGAGGGAAGAAGGTTTTAGGGTTGATGGTTTATTTCCCAAACAAATCTCCACTTTCTGGAAGCGGTTTTAGAAGAAATTGGACATAGTTTTGGGCACTTATCAAGCCCATAATTGGCCCATACCTTCGGCCCAGAACAAATTAGGCCCAAATGGAGCAGTGCCTCAGCTGTCCACATCAATGTGTGGGTGAGAGAGGACACGCTCATAAGTCACAATGACATCTAGAAAATTGTCCAAGGCCCTGCTCTTTCCAGTGAAAAATGATAGATGCGGCATAGATGAGTGTGGAAAAGGGGAGAATGAGTGAGTGAGAGTTGCTAAGAGTTATATTTTTTTTAAGTGTGGAAAAAGAGGGGAAGGAGTGAGTGAGAGTAGACAAGAGTTGAAAGGAGTTGAATGAAGTTAGCGTGTTGAATGAATGAGTGTGAAAAATTGGAGGAAGGAGGGTGTGGGAGTGGGATGGAGTGGTATTTTTGTTTAAGTGTAGGAAAGAGTGGAAAATGGAAGGAAGGAGTGGGTGGGTGTGGGAAGCAATGAGTTGGGTTCATTAAACCGCGAAAAGAATAGGGCCTAAGAGCATCTCAAGTTCTTAAAGATGGGTTTAAATCATAGCTATAAATACCATATGATGTACTCATTACTGGTCGAGGTGTAACATTCTAATCCAAAATCGACGCAAATAAATATTCGATTTTATATCAGTGAGCATTGCCTTTTATTGATTAATCTCAGGTGAAATGGAGCTTGTTCGGCCAAAGACCCCCAATGCTACATTTTTTAATCTAATAATTTTGAACTTCTAGTTTTTATTACCTTCTAAAAACTTGAAATTATAAGACACTAGTACAACAGCATGCACATTCGATATGTCTCGTTACAGTGAAAAATAACAATTTGATGTACAAATATTCCGTATTTATACAAGGTTCAAGAAATGACCTTATCTCAAGGAATGAATTATAGATAATCTAAATTAACTTCATCAATGATTGATTCTAAAGCGCAAACACCTCACTTTTCGACGACATAGAGACAACCTTATTATCATTGCCCCGCTTCTCGTTACAGTGAGCAAGATGCATTTATTGTGGCCTTGCGTGGGATGGGCAATCAGAAAGAGCGAGCGAGGGTAGAGCCAAGGCTCGAGAGCGGACGATGTGGTCACAAATACTGACAACGGCACCAATTCCATCATCAACAACCTCTTCTCTCTCCTGGGTGTCCCCTCTCCTCTTCCATCTTCAAGCTCAGGCTAATGACTGCACTGCTAGCAGTTTCATTCTTCCTCATCTTTCTCGCAGCTTTGCAATCACAGAAAAACGATGTCGTTCTTCTAAAATCACCGTTGTCAGAGCATCTCTTGAAGGAATTACCAGTGCAAACACCTCCCCTTCTCTTCTTCCTCAGCAAGATGATGAACAGCCCAAGCCCAATAAAGTATGCGCCCTATCTGTCTCCCCCCCCCTTTCGTTCATTCTGGTCAATTTTCATGCTGTTTTTAATTCGATTTTTTTTCTGGGTCATTCTTGAATTTGCTGCTGTTATTGTGTATGTGTTGTTGGATTCTGGGTATGAGCCAGTTTCAATGGTGGGATTTTATGTATGCCTAGCTTAATGAAATTAGTTGTTGTGAATTTGATTTTTGTTTTCAGTTTGTATTGTTTGTGATGTGAAGGGATTACACAGCCCGTGTAGGCAGGATTTGTACCAAGTATCTGATATCATCTCAGAAAAATTGCTAACTAACCCCACAAATATGGTTTTTATTAGTTGCTTAGTTTGATTCCTCCTACCATAGTGTGCGTTTTTCTCCTCACATTTTGCGGTTCCTTAAAAATAAAAAAAAAATCTAGCATAGTAGCTTTAGTTTGGCAAATTTTGTTGTTTAGTTTCTTACTTATATTAGGGAGAGAAATAATTTTTCGCCTATTTTTGTTAATTAAAATCAGTTTATGCTACTAGGTGTAGTTTCATTTGCTGGATTAGTAGATTTTAAGAGCCTTAGACTGTCAAGAGTTGTATTGACCTCAGAAGAGTTGTACATAATACTCGGAATTATGTGACCCTTTGTGATATGAAGACCTTTTGTGGCCTTCAAAGATGGGGCTTATCTTATTCCCTGTGTGTAGAAGGAGTAGCTTTTGCATCATAATTAGCAAGAACTTCTACCAAATGCACTGTCATTTTTGTGCATGGACGTCGTATCAATGGATTATAGGCTATAGGTCTTTATGTTAAGAGAATAAATTGAAATCAAATCTCCTATGTGGCCTCTCATCGAGATACTTCTTTCAAAATGTTTCTCATTCGGCGAGTACAAAATGGCTCAATCTGTTAAATTTTATATATCAATTGGATCTCCAACAAAGAGTCATGCATATAAAGCTCAAATGAAGTTCCAATACAAACTAATTCTCAATAAGTGGAGTGACTCACAAGCTTATATACATGCTCAAGCCCCTTAATTTTATCAAGGTGGAACAACACTCACTTTCATATTCTTTGTGTTTTATCAATGTGGGACAATACCTACTTTCATACTTCAATACGCCCCCTCACATATGGGCTCGGAGCAAGGCCCGACACGTGCACAAAATTTTAATCGAAGAGGAACGCTGGCAAATCAAGATCGAGCAACCTTGCTTTGATATCATGCTAAACTTTATATATCAATCTGGTCTCTAACAAAGAGTCATGCATATAACTAGTATAAGCTCAAATGAGGTTTCAGCCTAAAATCAATTGGCAATGGATGGAATAACTCACAAGCTTATATACAAGCTTAACCTCTTTAATTTTATCAATGCAGGACAACAGTCACTTTCATATTCTTTGTATTTTATCAATGTGGGACAATACCCACTTTCATGATCAACACAAATACACAATCAATCTGATAGTAGGACAAGGATAAGAGTTGCTCCAGGGGATGGTATCGAAATTGATATGAATAAAACGC
The DNA here is from genome assembly GCA_002740465.1 of Stenocereus thurberi. Taxonomy (NCBI): domain Eukaryota; kingdom Viridiplantae; phylum Streptophyta; class Magnoliopsida; order Caryophyllales; family Cactaceae; genus Stenocereus; species Stenocereus thurberi. The sequence continues at coordinate 13,892 of NCQT01058848.1, read as the reverse complement.
ACACGCAAAAAAAAAGAAAACCAGGATCTAAACTCCACATGGCAGAGAGAAAATCCGGGGGGTATCAAACGAAACACATAGGAAAGTAAAACTAAAAGATGAAAAGAATACCTGGGGATTCAATTTAAGGAGAGAAATAACTTCTTGTTTTAACTATGGATGGACCTTCTATATGTCTAGTAGGTGAAGCCACTGGAATGTTAAATGGCTAATGCCTAAGGGTGAAGTTGAAACATGCCTCTTATCCTTAATGCAATAAACCCATCCACTAAGGTAAAATTCTGCTTTTAACCTTGGGATTGTGTCGCAATGAATATGGAAATATGCCCATCTGAAAACTCAGTCATGGATAAGATTAAGCTTCAAACTTCCAATCCATCTCTAGAAGATATACGTTATCCACATCTCAGATTAATATTCTTCAACCTGCAGATCACTTGTATTTCAAGCTACACATATTTTGTATGAACGCAATAATATATCTTGATGGATCACCTAGCTATTTCAATTTACAACAAAATAGACATAGGAACCGACATGATATTTATGTGAGGATTGCATCCATATGATCTTGTGTCTCATCTATCATAAAGCTGGCGAAATCCCCCGTAAAAGGGCTAGCATATGTCAGCATTGCAAGTAATCAGTAGGCCGGCTTCTAGGAAGGGCGACCAAGAAGGCCGCTAATCATGCTCTAAATTGGAACTCTTATGGATGTATCTTCAATCCCTGTAGATTAACAACACTGCAGCACTGACGAAATTTAAGTGGTGTATCGAAGGAACTCGCTGCACTCTTCCATCAGTAAATCCTGCAGAAAACCTCCACAGTTATGCACCTCAGTATCTCACCTGCGGTTTCTTTTGTTTTCCAAAATGCCTTGCAATTTCCCAATTCAGCAACTTTATTCCCTCATATTCACGTCTTTACAGCAGCAAGTGATCATTTCCCTGTCTTTATGGCAGCAAATGATCATGTCCCCCTATTTCCTGGCCTAATGTCCTACATACATGCGATATCTTGGCTTGGAGTCATGTGACTATGTGAGAAACATTCAAATAACAACAATTTGGGGTGGTTATAGGGCTATTTGCCAGTATGCTAAGGTTATAGGGTCAATATAATTGCTTTAGGGTGCCGTGAGAGTAATCAAGCCCATCTAAGCCCAAAGATCAAGACTTACTATTCATCTGTTCACCATCCTTGTCCACTAGCTGCTGCCAGGATCTGCAATCTGCTGTGGTCACTGAGTGCCATGATTAAAAACTTAACCAAGCTGATCTTGTGTGGCTGTGTGAATCATTGTGCCATAAAAGTCAGTGGCATAGTTTTACCCATAGTCTTGTCATGCTTATAATGAACCATGAATCCACTGACTTCTTAGACCCCGTGAAAGCAGGATCCGCACTGGGAGGTGGTGTCGGTTGTTGTTGTTATCCAGTGACTTCTTCTGTAACGATAGTATTTTTTGGTGTAGGAAGTTGAAGAGAGTGTTAAAGTTTTGAAGAATGCTGCAAAAACGAGAAAGGTTCCAAAAGATGAGGTGCTGTCAGCCCTTTCCGTGATTGAGAAGGCAAAACTCGATCCTTTAAACTTTCTTGAAACACTTGGAGGAACCAAATCACCGGGGAGGACCTGGATGCTTATTTTTACTGCTGAGGTTGGAAGGTTTAACATTTTACTCTAATGCTTCCATGTCTACATTGTGGTCAATTTCCCTGTTTGTTGATTTTCAAGATGTTGTAGAAAAAACTGAAGGGTGGGCGATATTTTCCATTCACAGCTGTTCAGAGATTTGATGCAGAGGTATGAATAACTGTTCTTCTGATGACATTTTGAGCTTTAGTGGTAAATGACAAAGCCAGCTTGGTGTATGTGGAATTCGGCATGCATGTCCAATTTTGACAAGAGACAAAGTTGAAAATCTTTCAATGTTACTTGTTCAAACCCCCCCCGCCCCCAAAACCAAAAAAAATAGATAAAAAAATTCTCCGAAAAGAAAAGGAACAGTGAAGACAATGATGTCTACCTGGAAAACATGGCAGATCTATATGCTATATGCTATTTATGCCACTCAAGACACTATCCATCCCTGCCAAGAAAATGTATGAGAGAAGCAAAAGATTGCTTATTGCTTCACCGTCTTGTGATAGAAAGTTCGGCTTTGATCTGATCTCAATTTCTTCATTGTGAAGTAAACCTATCAAAATTGATTCATACCGAGTTATTTGGCCCGAATAAACTGAAACCAGGATCAGCCCAGGCTTGAAGTTAGGAAACCTGCTTTGAAACAACCATTGGTTGGCATAACCAGACNNNNTCACAGTTAACAGTTTATTGTCAAACATAATGGACAATTCTTGACAAGCCTGAATAACCCATATTCAAAAGGACCCAATCTGAGTCGAATCCTTTCCTGAATGGCTGTACCCAAACCTAGCCTTTTTGGAAACCCATCTTTCCAACCTGTACTTGATCAAATGAACCCACGTGCAAATTCTAACAAAGATGGGGAAACAAATAGGTTTGTTGACCATCTCAAGATCTTGTCTGGATCATTGTATTGAAATAAATTAGTGAATTGTTTGTTCCGTTCATAATAACTTTAATAAGAGAGTAATTTCATTTGAATAATTCTAACGCAAGCTTATTACTGACTTAAAATGAACAGGCAAGGAGGATTGAGAATGGCGTGTACCTTGGGCCGATTGGAAGCTTGACATTTGAAGGCAGGTTTTCATGGAAGAAGAGAATACTGGCATTCATTTTTGAGCGCATGCGTATAAAATTAGGACCCTTCAACCCCTTGGAGATCAGTCTAGGAAGTAAAGATGATAGAGAGCCAAGCACCAAGGATCCCTTCTTCATATGGTTTTATGCTGATGAGGAAATAGCAGTGGCTCGTGGGAGAGGTGGAGGGACTGCATTTTGGTGTCGTTGTCGCCGAGTCACCACTTCTTAACTCCCCATAAGCTTTCTTCCTCTCTTGCTGATGAAGTTATGCTGCTTGCATTGTGATTGTCTGTTGCTTCATTTCAGGCTATACATACATGTCCATGTCAATTGTAATTGTGTATATATTTGCACTGGCCACAGCCTCCTTTGATTTTTTTCAAGGCCATTGTATTGGTTGAATCAAATTACATGTGCAAGATTGACAGGGGGAAATTTACTACAGTTGCTGCTTCAATTTTGATTATTGGGGAGGTGTTGTTCTTTGTGTTGTTTTGCGTGGGCATATGAATAGTGCAAAAAATGAGCTGGAATGAGGGATTCCACAGGGAAATCCTCCAGCTTTCTTGGCTCTCTCATCCATGCTGCTACTTATTGACAATCCCCTGAGTCCCCTCGTTTTCACTTCATAATGATCTTTCTTAGTTCAAATTTTTCCTTTTTTCAATTGCCCACCCCCTATTCTAAATTCCCCACTCTCTTTTAATTCTTTCCGTTTCCTTAACTTTATTTTCATTGCCAAGTTTCCCTTTTCAAACCCCAACCTTTTTGTTGCAACTAGGGCCATACCCGAGTCAAGCTGGCTTGGTAAGTCCTCGGATTCGGTTTGGTCAAAACTCGGCTCGAGCTCGGTTTAATGCTTAACGAGCCAAGCCTAAGGTATTCAAGCTTGTATGGTTCAGTTGAGCTCATTTATTTGTTTTGGAAGTGGATTCCACCGTACGCGTGGTTGTTTTTTTAACTTATATATTGATCATTCAACTTCAAAGCATATAGTTGATCTTTATTGACATAACATAATTCTTTACAGTTCAAATATATTTAAATCATGTACGTACAAGAAAAAATAAAAATATGCCAAGACTCGACTAACCTTGAGTTCAACATTCGGTTCAATCAAAACTCAGCTTGAACTCTGTTTTAACCAAATTCAGTTCATGTTCGGCCTCAACTCAATTACTTAGCGAGCTAACCTAACTCAGACTCAGGTCAACTCGAATACACCCCTAGATCGACTCCAATAGACCCATAGTTACAACCTAATATAGTCAAATTCCTTTTTTTTTTTTTTCAATTTCGACGTTATCCTCATTTTCACATCCATCCATGACCCCCCTCCCCCCAAATATACCTTCACGCTTAACTAGATGGTATTTAGTTGCTTTAACATTTTGTTATAAAAATTGATTTCTTAAAAATTGTATGTTTGCTTTCTTGATCTCTTTGTTAATTGTTGTAATATTATTAAAAAATTTGTGTTTAATTGCTTTAAGACTATTATGAAATTGGTTTTATGAAATTAGCTGGTTGATCTTTTTTGGTGCAGAAGACTTCATTATTAGGGTTAATATTGACATCATATGCTTTTTCTAAGGCGAACCGACTCAATTTAAATTCGGATTCTGAAATTGATTTGACTCCTACTTGACATAAATTTTGACATCGTGTATCTAAACTCTTAAGCCGAAGTTAGTTTGTATGACCTTTTTAAACGTACAAGCCATGGATAAGGAATAGAANNCTAGACTAGAGGCTTGCAAATTGAGAGTTTTATTGTGCTTTTGAATTTNNNTGTTGCGGGGACGTGAATATTTTGGACATTAGTTGCATGTGGCTTTTCAAGTACAACAGCAACAATAATAATTTTTAGTATAGATTCTGCTTGTGTGTGGTTTAAAAAATTCAAATACATATACAACAACAACAATTTCAAGAGACCCAAAATAAATTTCGGGAAAATATTTTAGTG
>NCQT01058838.1:803-13710 GCA_002740465.1 Stenocereus thurberi | reverse complement strand
GGGGAATAAGGTCAACTATTATGAGACTCTAGGTACCTTTAGAGGGTATGACTCCTTCCTTGATCCTTACCATCTGTACCTAGAGCATTTGCCTGGAAAAAGCATGTTTATTATTGCCTTTGACTATTCTACTGATCTTTCTAACGCATTTAATAAGTTTAGGAGAGCACTCACTATCATTTTTGGGTTCATGTTTTTGTGCTCCTATTTACATCCATCTGAGTTGCATACTCAGGTGTTCGATAAGCTCCTGTGAGCTTTGAGGGCTTCTGAATTGGTCGCATGGATCTTCAGAGATGAGGAGTGGCTGATGCTCCTCGAGCCTCCCTTCGCACCACTTTAGAGAGGCTTAGTTTGGGTACAATCAGTACCCAACCTGTTATAATCGTTCTCACTCTTCTCCCTTCTTTTTATTTTCTTTCTTTTTCTTTTGTCTAGTTATGGATATTAGATTATACTTAGTTGTGGATATTAGATTGTATTTTTGTTCGTGATCATTTTAAGGTGAAATTTGGGATGTTGTTGAGCTAACTGATGGCTACGATCACCTTTTTGCCTTGCTTTCTTTTTTATGTGTCTGTTTTGTTTCGTGTGTCATGTGTGTGATTTTGTTTTCTTTGTTCTTGTGTGTGTTTTGTGGTGGTAGTGACTCCTTGGCTCCTAATGAGGACATTGTGAGATTTAGGTGTGGGAGTGGAAAGTCATATACCCTTTTGTGAATATTTGTGTGAAAAATTTTTCACTTTTGTATAGTTTTTCTTTTTGGTTTTTGGGGAAGGTTCACACTATTCTAATCTGCTTAAATTCCCTGTGTCTTGACTATTAGCTTGTATATAAGCATGATGTGCATGATAGATCTTCATCTTTAATTCATTCTAGGCCCTAATTCTAATCCTAATTGTTCATCATCAATGTGTAATCCAATCCTTATTTATGCGATCATCATTATCTTACGGTCTTAGTCATCCATGATTGGATCTCTCACTTGTCTTTGACACGACTACTTTGGTCATTGTTTGCATTTCAAAACAAAAAGGAAGAAAAAGAAAAAAAAATAAAATTTGGAAATCCCTTTGAGGCATGTACTACTGGACATTACCCTTTGAGGCAATACTGTTATTGGGTGTTATCCTTTTGAGGCAATACTACTAGTGGAAATGCTTGTTTCTGTGTTGATAAGCCAATAATGTAGTTTATGTCAGTCAAGTGGGATTGAGTTTGATTCTGGTAAGCCTAAGTCCTAGGATGATGATACACTAGCAAACTAAGCATTGGGATGGATTCCAAGTTTTGATGTATAGCGGAGTGAAAAGTTTGTGCTTTGATGTCATCGATGGGGATAGAGAGTCTTGATGCGTATATTCTGTTTATATGGAAGTTAATACCTTAGTTGCATGGGTGCTTTGGTTAGCTAGAATATGTATAAAGTTCTCCCTTGTATACATTTGTGCATTGTTTATACATCCAAAATGTTCTTCAAGTTTCTGTTTCTCTTTTCCTTTTTATTTTTCTTTTTCAAGATTTTGTTGGTTTATCATCTATAAACCCTCATGAAACCTCACTCGTCCACTTGGAGGAACCAATGGGTTTAAAGGGCTTATTGTATAGGCTGAATGCAACCGTGATTTCTATGAAAGTGAGTTAGGTTCTTAGGTTAGTTTTTCCTTTGTTTTGCTCAAGCACGAGCAAAAGATAGGTGCGGGGATATTTGTTAGATCATAGTTTTTCGTACTTTAACTGCCTCTTTTACCTAATCTTAGCTCGTATAATAATATAATCTTTAGAAATTTTACTTGTTTTATTTGCTTTTGTGTAATAACTTCAATTGTGAAAAGGAGTGAAGATGGACAAGAAAAGAAAAAAAAAAGGCGAGGGACGATGGGGTGGCCCAACCACCATGCCAGAAAATTGGCACGGTGTGGCCGTGCCACTTGGCATAGTCGTGCCACCTCTCTTCCCACTCGCTCGCCCAATTCTTTCTAGTTAACGCTTCTTCAACGTTTTTGTTGGGGGCTCCTTGGCTCTCTTTTGGTGACTTTTTGGGAGTTTTTAGCTTAGGTTTAGCCAATAAAAACCCCTTTAGGGGGATTAGAGTGGATTAGTTCTAGGAATAATTTGTACGAGACGTTTGATTTCAAGATTCAATGGCTAAGTTTCTCTTCTTCCCTCTTCTTTGATTTCATGTTTCTTGTTTTGTTTTCTAGCTTGTTAACTCTTGCCTTCAATTGCCTATAGATGTTTAGCTTCAATTAAGTTTGTAATGTTTGGTTATAATTAGCCTCTTGATGGCTAATTAATTGTTGTTAGGCTTTTACCCATCTTGTTTGTACTAGAATTTAGAGTTTTCTTTCATGTCCGCCAACTGTTCAATGAAATGCTTGAAAGAGCTTTCATCCGTATTTTGGGACAATCGACTTATGTTGAGAGATGAAGTGGATTGTCTAGTGTGAGCCGAGAGAATAGTTGGGATTCGACTATGAAAATAGTCCCGGTCGCTAGCTAGGTCAAGGATTATTAGTCTTGTTGTTTGATTAAACTAATCCCATGAAAATAGGAAGTTAGAACAATTAAAGTTCAAGACCCTCAAGAGATGGATTAGGTGGTCTTTAATGATGCAACCGACCATCTCTGAATCCTAGTGTAACTTGGGATGGTGAAAGTTTAACTTGATTAATTGGTTTATCTTGGGTTTAATCATAGTCTTTTTGTTTGCTTTAGTAGTTTAGTTATATTGTTGTCCTTCTTCTGTCCTGCCTAGCTTGAGACGCTCTAGTTAGTTCTGGCACTTGGAAACCCAATTCCTTACGGACGATACCCCGAGTACTGAACGATGCACCTTATACTTGGGGTTTATCAACATTAAAACTTTTTTCCTAATAGTCAAAACCTTTGAAATGAATCGATCCACTTGTAATAATTTTGACGGTCCCATTAGAAGCCCTGTCCAAACTTTGAATAAGTGAAGGGAGAGGAGTCTATGTGTTTGTGGCCTTCAGTTTTCTTTCTCACCCTTGAAAACTCCAGCACATCTGGTGAGGTAAATCCGATAACCGCCGTGGAGTTGAGGCATTTATTGTGGCAGGCGACGATGCAATTTCTAGCGACTTTGTTTAGGTTGGTTGGTGTTCTAGGAAGACGCGTGTGTTGGGCCTGGTGACGATGCACTTTTAGCCAATATTGTTCAGGTTGCGTAGTGTTATAGGTAGAGGCGTCTGTCACAGCCGGTGACGGTGCGATTTCCAACAACATTGTTCATGTGGTTGGTGTTCTGGGCAGAGGCATTGGTGGTGGCTGAGCGGCGAGCCTTGGTTATCAGCGAGATCTGGGCGTTAATTGTAGGCGAGACCAGTCTCAGGCAAAGCTTGGCATTCTCAGGCAAGTTGTGTAATTTTCAGCATAAAGTCATTCTCATTAATTGGCAGTCTAGGACCAATTACCAACTCTGGGGTACCCTTGATTCTATGGATATAGTTCTTAAGGATAACTTTTTTAGAATGTATTCCCAGCCAGCTGCTATTTTGGGTAAGCTATTAGCAGGGGTCAATATTTAATGAAATACTTACTTTTTGAACTTTCTAAATTTTCTGTTTTTGGCCGAAATGAGGTTCAAAGTTAAAATACTAAGTTTTTGGGGCTTTTTAATAAAACTAAGCTTATATTTTTGTTTTGACTTCCTATAACGACTTTGCTGGTACTAGTTATCACAACCTACTACTTATGTCATAAATATTATACTCTCTGTGATTAATGACCCATCATGCTTAGCAAAATAATTAAACTTAATTAGAGAGTTTTGACCATTACCGGAACCTAGTTGGCACTAGATTCCGGCATTTCTCTAGCAACCGGTTTACAGAGATTGCTAATCTCAATCATTTGGACCATGGTAATTAATCAATTTTTATATATTTTTAAAGGGTAGTGAGACTTTAATCAAGAAATTATAATATTTAAGACATAAGGTTCAATTAAATAATCTTCTTTACTGGAAACTTCTTCTATTGAAAGCTTAAAAGTGCAAATATTACAATACGAAGCTTGAAGAGAGACTTAAGCTAAGATCATTAGAGATGCTTGCTCATAGAAAAATTGAGAATCCCAACTTCTCTGTTGCTCAAGAATGCTCAAATTACCTGTCCCTTCTCAGCACTCAGCCACTCCTTTTATAGAGGGTTGGGGGTACATAGGATGCTCTAACCGCTACAGTACACACTGATTTTTCACATGACTATAGTTACGTTGACATGATCATAGTTGATTGCTTTATTTTACAGAACGGATACTCGCCAAAATCGTACAATAATGAAGCAACCACTTTTCAGAGCTTTTAATAATGATAAGACTAGTCATCATTATTGAAATTCTATATGCCTTCATCTCCAATAATATTTTTTAGACCATGATTATCTGGATAATCATCAAAATCTTCATCAAATTGAAGACGCTTTGGATCCCATTTCTTAAATAATTGAAGAAGATATTTCTTTCCTTTTTCTGATAAGAATTTTCCAGCACTGTCATCATAGAGATAATCAAAGACGTCTGCAGAATTTGCTCCCTCTACTTTCATATATTCGTTGAACTCATTGTGACAAGCGAAAGTAATGTTTCCCCAATGCATTAGTGTCTTCCCTCCTTTAATCAATCTCTAACTTTGATGATAAATATTTTAAAATCCAATGGCTCTTGCTAAAGTAAGGTCAATAACCAATTCTCGTCGTTCTGCATTTTACTCTTGTCGTTGATCATTGGGGTCATCGAAATCAACTATTTGAATAAGATAATAAGCCGGTTTTCCTTTTCCATTTTCATAGTCGATTAAAGCATAATATACCTCCACATATAGGCATCTATTATATGAAATTTTTGTTAGACTATCAAGAGATGCAAGAATCAAATGGATCTTTCTGAACATGCATTGTTAAAAAAAAATGGGAACTTTGGATCTAGGAATTCCATAAAGTAAACTATCATTCCCTATTCTCAGGCTTTAATGATAGGGTCATTAGGAGATGTTAAGTTTATTGGGAAACTAATTCCACCAACTCCAGACTTATTAGGAATGTAGATTGTTATACTCCAAGACTCCCAAATATCATATAAATAATTATAATAATAGTCGATGTAGGTTGCATACCACTCATTGAACCATTTTTCTTGAACATGAGAACTTATTTTTTCTTAGATATCATAAGGACACCTTAGGTATTAACTTGTAATTCTAGAAGGGAAAATTTTTGGGCTATTAGGTAGGCAGAAGATAGCTAACCAAAACATGATCTAGTTTTTGTATGGAAGTCTAGATTATCAATAAGGACTTTATTAGAATGAGAAACCCATTCTAGTAACCTGTCAGGAGTTCTGCTCTGATGATTACCATTGGCGAGTTCTCGAGTTAAACTGTCTGCTAGATAATTCTTCGATCTTTGTATATGTTCAATAGGGAAAGAAAACTGGTTAATCTATAATTGTCAACGCATGAGTTACCCTTGCGCTTGCATATTTGATAAATTCTTTTTCGGAAAACCAAGTATTTCTTTGCAAATCAGTTCGAATAACAAAAGGCTTTGGGACTAAAAAGATTAAGAACATTTCTATTCCGCTTATGACTACAAGGATATCTTTTTCCATCATAGGATGATTGCATTCTCCCTTATTAAAACTTCCACTATAATATTTGTACAGTGGTTCTCCTTTCATAATTTTGAGTGCCGCACTCCAATGCTAATTGCTGACATCTGTCTTAAGAATTAAATCATCTCTTTCATTAGGTAAATTAAGAATAGGAAGATGTTTACACATCTTTTTGAAGTTTTGAACAATCTTCAAATTACTAGGAGTCCATGTCCAAATTACATCTTTCTTGAGTTTCTGTTGCAATGGTTTTCTCAGTTTAGCAAAATCTTTAATCTTTAGCATAGGTACGGCATCTAAGAAATCTTTTGAACTACTTCCTATCTTAAATATTTTCAGGAAAATTTTCTATTTTTTCCAGAATATGTTTTTATAAGATGATTTATCCAACTTTTATCTCTAAGCCTAAGAACTTAATTTCTTGTTTAATATAAATACACTTGTTCTTGCCAAGTATAATACCATGATCAATGCATCTTTAGGTGATAACTAAGAGATCATCTTTGTGCTGTTCTATGGTTTTGGAAAAGACAACGATATCATCAATGTAAACTAAACAATAGTGATTGAGGTATTTGAAGATGTTATCCATTCTTCATAGAATATTTGAGTTGCATTTTTAAGACCAAATGGTGTTACTATCCATTCACGATGTTCTTATGGGCCACTAAATGTGGTTAGTAGAATGCTTTCCTCATCCATTTTTATATGCCAATATCTACTTTTACAATCCATTTTTTAAGAACCAAGAAGTTCCTTGAATTCTATTGAAAAGGGCTGTTTTGTTAGGAATATAATGACCATCAAAGACAGTATTATTACTAAGCTTTTTATAATTAATTACCGTCCTTTTTCCTGTTTTTTCTTCTACATGATTTCTCACCATGAAAGTAGGACTGGTGTGAAGACTTTTGTTATCCTTGATTAATCCTTTATCCAGAAGTTCTTTGATGTATTTATCAAATTCCTGGATATCGTAGTGTGTGTACACCATTTGTTTGGCTCGAACAATAATATTGGGATTTACACATGTCTTATCTTTATCCCAGAATTTTAGTGGACTATCAGAGTAGAGCTCTTTGCATAATCTTTCTTGTTGTTCAACAATCTGCTCTTTAATAGATAACTTAAGTAATGAGATTATTAGTGTCATCTCACATTGTGCATGCATTATCTTCTCACCATGTTGGCTATGTGCAAACTCAATTTTTTGATGAGTGTAAGCCTTGTTTTATTTTTGAACAGGAACTAAGTGACCATTGATTATGAAGATTATCTGATTTATAGTTTGTGTGCATGAGAATATAGTCTTTAAAAATTATTTCCAATAATCATATCATGAGAAGATTAATCAACAGCCCATCGAACTAGTATAATGCATTGGACTCCTAATTCTATAAATAACCCTTCTATGGCTTCATTGTGACTCATAATGCTTTTATCAGCTACCTTACTTGTAAAGGATTTTTGGTTGTTTTCTACATTAATTCTAAAAATAGTGCTTTTTTTACAAAGCATACAGAACAACCACTATTTATGTAGGCTAAGCATACGTTTATTGGGATATAGATGCTATTAGGATTTGTGTTGGTGACTTCATAGCATATCTTTATAGTTATATTTTTAACCAACTCATCCTCATAAATTGGCTTACTAATAGTTCTTGTTTTACACCCAATGACTTTCATATCTAGACTCATACTTTTGTCACCATTGTGTCTTATGGGTTCAAAACTCATTCTACTCATTTCTCTGGTCATACTAATTGTATCATCTTCTTTAAACTCTTCTTTAATTGATGAAGATCCTTCTCTCCATTCTGATCTTGTACTTTTACTTCTTAATAATTTAGGTTTAATGATAATTCTACCATTCTCATCAATTTTTATCACATTTTTCTGATTGATTTTTGTAGGATTGGTGAAGTTAGATATCCATGACCGATCAATTTTTATCTCCTCTGGATTGGATTTAACCCCCTGGATTTTTGGCATAGGGGTAGGACTTTTAAATTTTTCTGCCTCTATCATGGTGACCATAATCTTTCGATCTATAGTATTATCTAATTTATAGATAATTTTTTAAAATATTCTTAATGGATATCCTTCTCTTTTCATATCCATCTCAACTGTCTTTATCTTAAGGGATAGAAAGTTTTTAGTAAGTTTAGATTCACATAATATCTAGGCCGACAATTGAATCCTACCAATCCATTACATAAATTAGTCTTAATCCCCGTGATAATTTAATTATTAAATTGGTATGCCTAATATCACAGAGTAAAGCATAAAGATTAATGTCTTTGACATAATATTGTAATGCAGTGATTTGAACCTGGACATTTCCAACATGGAGATACTTATACTTTCTATCTTTGCTATGCTTAAGGATGTTATCCCAATTAATGAGATTAGCTTCCCCCAGACCATACTCACAATCCTTGATCTCCAAGTCTCCTTCTATCATTTCACATATGTATTTGTTTTTTAGTTGAAAGATGCATTTTTAGATCATGTCTTTCTGAATTATGAAAAGATCTAATCTCCTTTAACTTCCTTGCTATCATTGTCTACAATAACCTCTTCTCCTTGAAGATCACCAACACTAATCGAGCTGCTTTCCATCACATGACTTGTCTCTTCATAATCACTTTCCTCATTTTCATCATTCAATATAATTTCAACAATCCCTTTGTTATTATTTAGGATTAGTTCTAATGTCTCATCTTCACTAACCTCAACATAATCTAGGCTACCCAAGGTTTCAATAAACTTGTTATTCTTCCTATTTTTGCATTTGTTGGCATAATGTCCTACTTCTCGGCATGTCTAGCATTTGTAGTTGTTTTTCCCTGAAGCACAATAAGCTATGTTCTTAAAAAATCTTCGTTTTTTTAGGACTTGATTTGTTATAATACTTTCATCTATGTTTTTCTCCCTTTAGCTTATTAAAGCTCTTTTTCTTATAAAATTTTCTTTTTCTTCTACTTTTAAGTTCCTTTCCCCAAGGGTGAGGTGAATCCCAATAAGTCAAGAATTGTTTCTTAATTTTCTTTTGTTTTGGAGATCAATACATTGATAATTGATCCATTTTCTAAAATGAGAGATTCTTAAACCAAGGCTACCTTTTGCATCTACTTTCCCCACCATGTAATGTATTTTTATTAATTATGGAATTGATCATATATGATAATTTGTCATAAAACATACCAAGATTAGTTTTATTATGCCCAATTTTGCAATAATATTCACTAAATTTAGCAATATAATTTTTCAGATATCTCATAACCCATAATTTTATATAATTAATCTTTCTTTTTCATTCTCTTGCTTTTTCTTTAGAATCACATTTAGCTCCAATAAACTCAGTTCCGATTTCTTTGCATAAATTTTGAACATAGCAGCTGGTGTTTTCGTTATTCTTAATGTATTTTTCCGTCTTCATTCAGTGAATCATACCAATGAGCTACAGTCCTATAAAATCTATGTTCGATGTAATTTTGAAAATTTGCAACAGTCAATGCAGTATTTAGATTTAAGACACTATTTATGCCTCTTTTCGATTGCTCAAATATTTCTTCTCTATTACGAGGCCCATCTATCTTTAAGATGTATCCTGTTTGACTAATTGGAGTAAAGCTAATTTCTTCAAAGGTTGTGGTTTTCCTTGAGATAAACCCAAGGAAAAAATTGGTTGTACGTTATGCTGAAATGTACCCACATCTTATAAAATAAGTATTTCTTCTAAAAGGTTCACCAAATTCTTCAGGTTCAGGAACAGCATTGTTAACCAGATTGATCTTTATTTTACCTAAGTCGAGTTCTCCAATTTCATTAATTTCATCTTCAATATCCATTTTATCATATCTAATTTTCTTCTAATTTCTTCTAAAGGTAACACATTCAGATCTTCTAGTTTAATAAGGTTCATCTGCTGATACATTTCTTCTTCTAATTGAAAATTATTAGTCTCTTTATTATCATCAGATAATATGTCATGTCTATCACTAATTGCGTCCACTATCTTGTTTAATTCTTCTGGATTGTGATCTTTTTCGAACATATCATGTAGTTTTGTAAGACTATATTGCTTATACTCCATGCTCTTCTTCTTTTTCTGCTTTTTTACCTGATTTTTCTCATGCTTCTTTTGAAATTTTTATATCATGCAAAAGAGATACATTTTTGTTTTTTGGGTTTTGGAAATGATATTTATGCTAAAATGGAGCATTAATGCTAGAAGTAGATTTTAGGCCATGTCTGGCTTCGTTAACTAGAGAAATGTAAACTACAGATAATTGCTTCGTAAGCTCATTGACTTCAATCTTAATGTTAGCTAATTCTGCTTTTCATTCTAAAACTATATCAATGATATAGTTTAATTGAGGTGCTACTGAAGAAATTTCTTTCGGTGAGTGGACAATATGTGAATAATTCGGACTAGGGCAAGCAGGTGATGATTCAAGCCTTAATCGAACTTAATTTGCTTAATTAATCACTAATTAGTTTAATTATCTTAATTATTTTTTGTCACGCGGTTCTAATACTACTTGAAAGAGGGCCTCGAGTAGTACTTATAAGAAAAATTGCACATGCACAAAATTAAAATTTTCAAAAGTAAGCTTTTAAGGATTGGAGTTTAAAATGTAAATATGAAAATCTTAAGCGTTAAACTGAAAATGAAAATAGTGAGCAGTACCCTTAAAATAGTTTCCACTAAACATTAATCTTGTTAGACATATTCTAATAACATGGTCCCCTAATTATGATTTTTACACAAAATAGAGTATCTAGCAGTGATATTTTTGCCTCAGGCAAGTTGAATAATTTTTAGCATAAACTCATTCGTATTATTTAGTTAATTAAAAGGTAGTATTTTTTTCACAATTAGTTAGAGTTGGTAAGGAAACAAATCAATGTTTCAGATCTGAGGAGGGGTGGCATTGGAGGCTGCTAAGCATCTACAAGAGTAAGTTGATCCACTCTAATACCTGAACAATATGAAGATTCTATTCCTGTGGTGAGTTATTTATCTAGTTAAAGCAGAACTTCCAATCCTTCCTTAATATCCATGTTGTCATTTTTGGAATGATCATAGCCACAGCCAGGCATTTGTATTTCAATTTCAAGTGTTCCTCTTTCTCAATTGTATTTGGGAATGCTCTTTATCTTGCTGTCTCTTGAGTTCATCCCCAAGCGCATAGAACTACATCAAGTACAACTTCAGGATACTAGTTTGGTTTGCTTTGGTTTGGTTCATTCTAACAATGTACTGTAATTATCGTTATTGCATACAAATGCATAGAACTTATAATTTCCAGTACCAGTTAATCGATATTGAGCATATTCTATCAGCTCATTCCAACGCACCTCTTTTAATGCCTAATCTTGTAATTGTTCTTTCGCAATATGTGACACGGTGAATGCATGTTGATGATGCAAAAGATAACCAGTTCCACTTTGGTGTAAATGTTGACAAGAGAGAGTGCCCAACCCCAAATTCGTTAAAGAAAAGTCTTTGTCTTGTCGTACTATGCTCTTGCATCTTCTGTCACCAGAGGCGTAGCCAGCTTTCAACATAAGGGGTGTCAAAACATATACATAATGTAAAATTTAACGGTAGTTTTGAAAATAAAAGTACATAAGGTAATATATTTAAAAAGTTGTACTTGAGGAACTCATGTTTTGGAAATAAAGTAAACTAAAATCAATTTACTTTTTTCTTAGATTTCTAATTCTTAGTTTTTTTCATTAATCAAGAGCATAAGAATTCAAAATTAATTAACATTTTCCGCAACTAGCAGCTTCTTGGCAAATTATCCTAAGTTCCCAATTAAGAACCCTAGTTTCTTAATTCATGAGAGTAAATCACTAAATTCACTGATTATCTAACTTGAATTTGAATAAAATAAGAAAACTAATAATAATAACAACAAGAAGAAGAAGAATAATTTGCAATAAAACTTAAATGGCCTAAAAATTGAACGAGCAGAAAAATTAAAAATAAAAATGGATAGATGGGGGAATTTGGATTCGAGCACACAACCACACAAGACAAGGGGGAAATAGTTAGGCACAAAAACCACTTCGCTATCTTACCCCTTCCAATTACGGTAGTAATTACTTCATATATATTAGTTTCTTTTTTTTTCCAGAATTCCTATAATACAAATTTTTTTCTCCAAATCAAAGGCACTAGCTCGGCCACATTCTGTCACCATCAACGTTCACCCATAGTCATATCCATGTGGTTGTTTATTACTATTATTAGTGGCATGTTTTCAACTTTGGGAAATATGCTGGTGAATTTACACCTCAATCTCTCCTAGGAGCCACTACTTTTATATCACATACATGTACCAATCATGGTTACAATGAATCTAGGATCACAATGTGATTGGTGCTAGTATTAAAATTAGATATAATGGATATATATCCCAATTTGTCATAGACAAAGTCAATGTCAAATTAACCAAAGCTTCTCGGCATGTGTAATTACCCTTTTCCGAAGGACTCTATTCGCCCCCATGGGCAATAGGGCTACTAGAAAAGGTTTTTGGGATACAAATAAGTCTCACCTATCTACGTATTGTACTCACGAAAATAGGATCCTAAGTGTCCAAGACATGACAAAAATTCGAGGGATTGTGGTGTTAGTCTAATCTCTTGATCATGCCCATCAAGGCATGTCGATGCATGCCAAGGTCCTCCAAATTTATAGAGTTCATTATGCCTCTTCATAAAAGATAACATCCTTTTATGAATACCATTTTAGAAAGGGACATATCTCTCATAATTACACCCTTTCATTAAAAGGCATAAGTTAGTTAATCATCTAAAATAACTTGTACCCCTTCATAAACAATTAATCAGATTAATTATTTATCAAAATGTGTATTGCAATAACTAATTATGAAGATAATTAGTTATTATTTTGGTATAATTCAAAAATGTATCTCCATAACCATTTTTATGGAAATAATTATTTTATTAAATTTTTATTTTTGTGAAAATTACTCCAACAATCCCCCTACCATTTCCCTAACAAACAGTTTTTCGAATTTTTGGATGTCTAGTGCATAAATGAATGTGCCTTCCGATTGAACCCCCATTTTAGTGATCTATCTGTCAAATGACCAAGATAACATGTTAGACTATGCTTTGAACCTGCTGTCCACTCTAACCACGTGCATCTAAGTCGCACACAAAACTTCCATGTTAGATCACTTAGTAATTTGACACTATTAACGACCATGTGTCCCCTTATCCATTTT
>NCQT01058833.1:4265-17611 GCA_002740465.1 Stenocereus thurberi | reverse complement strand
GAACAAATGAGCTCGATTTTAAAATGTTACGGCCCACCTAAGTTCAAAGATCTAAGTGTCCCTACCAATCACAAAATTGACAGAGAACTTTTGGATTTGGGTTCTAATGTTAATTCTGTTTACTTAGCGTTTGGATTAGATGAACTGAAACCTTCCAACAGCACCTTTCAGCTTGCTGATAGGTCAGTTGGGACTCCAAGGGGGTGAATAGATGATTGTTTGGTGCAAATTGATAAAAGATTCTTTCCTGTTAACTTTGTTGTAATGGACGTGGACCCTAGTCAAGCTTCTAAGTAAATCCCTCTTAGTTTAGGATGTCCCTTCCTAGCTACAGCTAATTTCACCATGAACTGTGGGTCGGGAGTGAAGGATGTCTTAGTTATGAATATGAGTGTTAGGCTTAACATTTTTTAAAGCTTCTGCTCAATCTATATTTAAAGATGAATTTGAATGCTTCTTTATTGATGTGATTAAGAAATGATTAAACAAGCTTTGCCTGTTATTTTGAGTAGTGATCCCTTGGGAACCTGTCTTTTCCATGGAGATTTGAGATTATTTAACTTAGGAAATACAATAGATGAGAAGGATTCTAATCTTGATTCTACTCCTCATCATAAGTCTTCCTCTTGAATGTCCACATATGAACCTCTTTCCCCTTTGGCTAGTTCTCATATGCCACCTTCTATTATGTCCTCACCTAAACTTGAGTTGAAACCTCCCCCTGATTCACTCAAGTATGTGTTTCCAGGCCCTAAAGAGATTCTACCTGTAATTATATCTTCTCTTTTGTCTTGTGATCAAGAGGAAGAGTTGATTCGTGTTTTGTCTTATCATAAGGGTGCTAGTGGGTGGTCAGTTGCTGATTTGAAAGGGATTAGTCCCACAATTTTTATGCATAGAATTCATTTAGAGAACGATGCTAAACCTATTAGGTAAATGCAACGTATATTGAATCCCCACATGAAAGAAATTATTCAGCAAGAGGTAGTTAAGCTTTTAGATTGTAGGCATTATCCACCCTATTTCCGACAGTCAATAGGTTACTCTAGTTCAAGTAGTCCCTAAAAAATCTGGCATAACTGTGGTTAAGAATAATGAAGGTGAACTAATTCCTACTAGGAAGACCATAGGGTAGAGGATGTGCATTGATTATAGAAAGCTGAATTCTGTCACCAAAAAGGACCATTTTCTTCTTCCATTCATTGATCAAATTTTGGAAAAATTAGTTGGACAAAGTTCTTATTTCTTTTAGATAGGTATTCTGGTTATAACCAAATATTTGTCTATCCTAAGGACCAAGAGAAAACAACCTTTACATACCCATCGGGTACTTTTGCCTATTAGAGGATGCCTTTTGGGTTGTGTAATGCACCTTCTATATTCCAGAGATGCATGATGGCCATATTTTGTTATTATATTGATAATTTCATGGAGGTGTTTATGGATGATTTCTCTTCTTTTTTTTTGGTTCTTCATTTGATGTGTGTCTTACAAATTAATCCACTACGCTAAAAAGATGCGAAGAAGTGAATCTTGTTTTAAGTTGGTAAAAGATTCATTTTATGGTCCGAGAAGGGATTGTTTTGGGACATAAAGTATCAAAAATGGGATTGAGTTTGATAAAACCAAGGTTGATTTGATTTCTAATCTACCTATACCTTCTTCTGTGAAGTAAGTTAGATATTTCCTCAGTCATGCTGGTTTTTATAGGAGATTTATTAAGGATTTTAGTAAAGTAGCTCATCCACTTATTAATCTTGTAACTAAAGATGCTCCTTTTACAATTGATGAGTCTTGTATGAAAGCTTTTGAAAAGCTTCGGTCTTTATTGGTATCGAGCCCTATTGTGTAATCCCCTGATTTTTCTTTGCCATTTGAGATTATATACGATGCATCTGATTTTGCTATCAGGGTTGTTTTGGGTCAAAGGGTGAATAAAATGCCTTGTGTCATTGACTATGCTAGTAGAACTCTAACTGATGCTCAAAAGAATTATTTGACTACTGAAAAAAGTTGCTAGCTATAGCATTTGTGCTTGATAAATTCTGTCGATACCTTTTATGTTTGGAAGTGGTTACGTTTACTAATCATACTGCAATAAAACACTTGTTGGCTAAGAATGACACTAAACCAAGACTCATTAGATGGATTTTGTTGCTCCAAAAGCTTGACATTGGGACAAAAGATAGGAAAGGTTCTGAAAATTCAGTTGCGGACCACTTGTCTAGTATCTTTATTGAGTATACAAATGACTTAGTTGGATTTTCTGACCACTTTCCTAATGAGAACTATTTGATGTGTCACATGCCTCTCTCCCTTGGTTTGCTCACATTGTAAACTACCTTGCCACCGGGAAGATTCCTCCTGGTCCAAAGAAGAGAAAGATAGGTTCTTCTCACAGGTAAGACATTGCTATTGGGAAGATCCTTATCTTTTCAAACATTTCCCTGACCAAGTGGTACGTAGATGTGTCCCCGAGAGTGAAGTTCATAGTATTCTCAGCTTTTATCACTCTTGTGCTTGTGGTGGTCAGTTTGAAGGTCGTAGGATAGTTACTGAAGTCCTACAAAGTGGGTTCTTTTGGCCCACTCTGTTTAGAGATGCTCACGAACCTTGCTTGTGATTGTTGTCAATGTACAAGGGCCCTGTCCCATTGTGATATAATGCCCCTTCCCCTTATTCTGATTATTGGGATATTTTATGTGTGGGGTATTGATTTTATGGGTCCATTTTCCCCATCTTTTGGCTTTGTATACATATTGGTTACCATTGATTACATGTCAAACTAAGTGCAAGCTCAGGCTAGTAGGACCAATGACCACAAGGTTGTGGTTAAGTTTGTCAAAGAGTGCATTTTCTGTCGGTATGGTACCCCTAGAGCTCTTATTAGTGATGGAGGTAGTCATTTTTATCACCGATCTTTTCAGGCATTGCTTAAAAAGTATTCTGTGACGCACAAAGTAGCTACCCCCTATCACCCTTAGACTAGTGGTCAAGTTGAAGTGTCTAACTATGAGATCAAGTCTATACTTGAGAAAATAGTTCGACCTGATAGGAAATATTGGTCTTTGAGATTGCGTGACACTCTTTGGGCCTACCGTAATACTTATAAGACTCCCATTGGGATGTCTCCTTATCGACTTCTTTTCGGTAAGGCTTGCCACTTGCCAGTTGAATTAGAACACAGTGCTTTTTGGACTATTAAAGCTTTTAATTTTGATATGAAATAAGCGGGTTCTAACCGTAGGATTCAACTGAAAGAATTGAATGAACTACGTAATGAAGCCTATAAGAATGCTAAGATTTATAAAGTCAAAACCAAAGCTTTTCATGATAAAATGATTTCTCATAAATCTTTTGAACCTAATTAGAAGGTTTTGCTTTTTAACTGTAAGCTCAATCTGTTTCCTCGCAAGCTGAGATCTAGATTGGATGGTCCCTTTGTTGTTCAACAAGTGTTTCCCTCTAGGGCGGTCCAAATTTTGGATCTCCAAGATGGTTAAGTTCTCATAGTTAGTGGCCAATGTTTAAAAGCTGTTGTGACTCATGATATTGAGTTTTGTTTGATTGAATCCATCAATCTAATACACCCTGTCTACTATGATTAATGGATGTGACCTTGTCTCGCTAAAGACATAAAACTTAGCACTTGTTGGGAGCCAACCCAATCTTTTTAGGAGAGTTAAGTGTTTTGTTTTTTATTTTATTTTATTATTTTTTTTATCAAGGCATGCTTGTATTTTTGGGTGTGATTTTCACTTGGTTTTTGGCTTTTGTGGTTATGAAGGTACTTTCGGAGTTTGATTGTTGCGCTTATATGGAAATGACTTCCTCATGTTGTCAGGTTGTGTTGTTGTTTTCTCCATTTGCCTCTTTCTTACTGTTTTTCACATTAAGGATAATACAAGATTTAGATGTGGGGGAAGCCAAAACAAAAATTTTGAGGAAAATTAAAACTTGAAAATCTATGGGTGAATTTGATCTGGGAAAGAGTTTGAGTGTTCTGATTATGCATGTTCTACTCTTTTGATGTGGGTTTGGTTCATGTGACAACTGCTCATTATAGACTATTTCTAGCTTTGACTAATCAAAGGCCAAAACTTTTGCTGCGCTAATGCCACTATGTAACTAATTTTGAGTTTGAGATGTAATCCCATTTACAATGTCGTGATGAGTATTCGATAAGCATTAAGTTTCCCATTGACTTTTCAATCAATAAAGAACATAAATTGAATCAATCAAGTTATGATTCTGGTACTAATGTTTAAGTTGTACATTTATTCATATCTCTAATTGCCTAAATATATACTAAGTGCTTCTCTGAGTGCCATCTTTGTCCATATCTTTATCTACTCAAGAAAACACATTGAATCAAATAACTTTTGAATAAATTCCGAGTCTCAAAAAAAAATCACGAAAAAGAATAATAAATTGATATGGCATTGGCGACTTGATTTTAAAGATGTTGCTGTGATTTTCGTTATGAGGGTTGAAATTTTGTGCTTAGGGTTTACTACATGGGTTCACTGTGTGCTTAATTTGCTTGAATCTTGGCCTATTGACTTAGTTGAAATTGAAAATCTTTGATCAGGAGTTATGGGTTAGTAGTGAATTGATATATGTCATTTGGAGTGGACATTCATAGTTGGATCACTTGATTTCTTCCCTGATCTTATTCTTATTTTTCTAGATGGTTTAAATGAATATATGCATTAATGCATTCTTTGCTGGAGGACTAGCAAAGTTTTGGTGTGGGGGCATTAATAATTTATATTTTATATGTAATCTTATCCTTCATTTTACCTAGTTATGAGTCTTTGAAATCTGTTTTTATAAGTAAATAATGCATATTTTATATGATTTTTAGGTGGAAATAAAATAAATAAATTCGTTTGCAAAGGTTATCAACTAGATTCGATTTTGTCCAATCTCCCAAGTGTGGATGCTTGGAAGCCCAACTCAGTAGCTATTCCTACGCTTACTCCTTCTCTTTCTTCTCCAGTGGGTCTTTTTCATCCTGTCCCATGGCCCAGATCGTAACCATGTCCTTCCTCTTTCTCTCCCTGCTATCTCTTCGATCGGGCTTGACTTCAATGGCTCACTATTGTGTGCGACCCCATGGCCCGCCAGCAACTTCAACTCTCTTTCTCTTCCCTCTTGTACTCTGAGCAGGCTTGATTGTGAGCAGCCCATCAGCCCGCTGACCCCTCCCATCCTCACCTCTTCTCCAACGAGCCTCACTTCCGCGGCCCTATCCAGCATTCCCCAACATCCCTGTTTTCCTTCTTTCTATTTGTTTTCCTCCTTGTGAGCAAGCTTAACCTAACCTAGTCAAACTAATTAATTTTAATTAATTCTTAGCTTAAGATTAGCCCTTTTTATGCAATCTAACAGCCAAAAAATGAATTGCAATTAATTTTCCTTAATTTTTGAGCACCAAAAGAGATGGAATTTTTACTATAAAAAGGGGTCAAGGTTGGGGAATCCATTCATTCATCCACTCACTCACCCAAACATCTTCTCATTCTCATCCTCCGTATTTCGTTCTTTTGGAGAATCTTTATAAGACAAAATCATTTGTGTTGAGAGATTTAGAAGAAAATAAGCTTGAAATTAGCTATTTTTCTCTTCCCTTCTCGTGTCATTTTTGAGTCACATTTGACAGTTTACACTTGATCATATGATTTGTGCAATTGAGTGCTAAGGTTTGGGCATAGGAAGTGAAACATACCAATTTCAGTGGTGTTTTTGCTAACTATGGCTGGCTAAACTACTCATTTCTAGGATTAGATGGATCTTTAACAATAATATTGTTTTGCTAATTTCTTTTGAGGTTATTTTTGTCTCTGTACATTGCACAATTTTGAGTTTACACTTGATCTTAACTTATTTATACATCTTAAAACTATTGTTTAATCATGTTNNNTACAATAGTTTCATGTGATGTCTTAAATTAATTTAGACCTTATAAGCTAGTATGATGATAATGCAATCGGGCTTAAAATATAATAATTAAAATTAAATAAATTATTCTTGAAATTAGGTGAGTTATACCTAAAAGAATGATTCGTGATAACCCTCTAGATAACTAATCTTATTTGATAATTATAATCATCTTTTTAACATATGACCTAATGCTTGTAGCTTAGGTTAACCAGGAGACAAATTGAATCCCTCGTTGAATTGGTAAATGAATATTTGTATCAATGGTGAAATCCAAAGTCCTAGATCATTCTCTAATCTGATTTCTCTCAACTTGATGCATTTGCTTTTCTTTTGTTCCTTTAATCCACATCGATAATTTAACTCCACAATTGAACTATTCTCTATAATCGGAAAAGTTAAATTGAAAATTATTATTGTTCCTCATGGAATTGACACCTTTATGCTTGCTAGTTTACAATTAATCTTGTGCACTTCCAGGTGAAAAGGGGTTTCAAAACTAAACATATAATCCACACCGGTGTTCTTGTAAGACGACCCGTACATTGAGTGATAATTGACTTCCTTATCTCTTGTCACTGTGTGACCCCATGGACGATAACCCTTTGACTTAAAACTATGATATGAAGTCAAAGCTTGATGATGTAACCTTAATGGACTTCTTAAGGGCCGTGATTTATACGGTTCAGCGAGAATACGCTAGGAAAGCAATTAAGTTGACATGAAATTTCATGAGTGTTTAAGGAAAAATCTTTCCATCTTCACAATATCAACTCGGGCGCTTATACTGAGTGTATTATCATATGATATGTCATATGGCATAAAGAGACTATTTATGCCACTGGTGATGTTGAGGATAATATAAGGGATTGTATTTCATAAAAGTGTTATGTTCGTTGGATGGTGACTTAATATAACACTATTGGTTACTTTCTAGTGGCACGTCTCATTCCCAATATGAGGCGTGAAGAGACTAGTTGGGAGAGAAAAGTGTAACTTATGGTTTATGTGACTGAGGGCGCTATTGACTGAGTACAATGGTCACATTAATAACCCACAGTAAGTGTGTGCCTATAGAATGATTGATTATGTATTAATCATTCCTATTAAATACTCATTGTTGGTTACAAGCTGTCTGCTGTTATATATAAAGGGTTTTAGTGACCTAATTTGGTATTGGTAGCATAAAACCCAAAATAGCAGCCTTTACTCTCTCTTCCCTCCTCTCAAACTAGCCTCATCATCATTCGGGTTTGGGTATTGGGGCGTGACAACTACAGTTATTTTAGTAGCCACTATCGGTCCTAGCTCAACACTACATGGCCATTGACCGAGCAAGGAGATCCTACGCATCTGCGTTAAGGTATTGTCCTCATCATCCTACAACTTTGATAGGTGAGTCAGGATTCTACTGGAGATTAAGACAAAAGAAGCAGGCTTAAATTAATGATGATTGAGAATAGTACAGTACTTAGGATTTATTATATTATTATTAGTATTTTTATATTAATTCTTTATACCATATTATATGATATCTTAGATAAGTCAAAGTAAGGGATATTTAGGATATTAAGACCATGTCGATTTTCGTATTCTATATAGGTTTCTCTTATGTTATCACTACCTATTATCTATTATTGAACAATAAATGAATACTAAATTAAGCACATAGATGCTAATTTTATTCACTTAAATTTTTGTTTCTTTCGTACATTTTGCTTATGATGAAATGCAAGCAGGTTTTCATGAACAACAAGGAAGGTGCATACGTGATTGCTTGAAGTCGAAACTATACCCTATGAGGCCAACTTATTTATTGCATCTTTGAAATCTAAGAAAATTTATTAGGTTACTTATTCTAATCTTGGTGAAATGCCTTTTGGTGTTGCTAATATGCTTCTATGACCTAAGAGAAATGAGAAGAAGGAAGCCATAAGTAAATCTAATCTTAATGTACAACACTATGAACTAGGTTTTGGGTGGGAAAAGAATCATTTGGACAGTAGCTTTTAGTGGGAAGAGATCATAAACTAAGATAACTGAACAAGCAAATGGAATAATTAAAGAAAGAAGTAAGGGAATATAATCTAGCATTTGTTGCAAGAATGGATGCTAGGTGGATAAACTAAGAGAATCACTATAGAAAGCAAGTGGAGAAAACATAAGAAGCACTAAAGCTCAATAAGATAGTGTTGAATATGTGGTAGCAAACAGAGAAACAAAGACAAAGCCTAATGATCTAGTATTTTACAATTTTAACATAGGCTATTGAAGTTATTACAAAAGCTTCTAGACTAAATAATTTTACTTAAGAGATAGAAGTGCAAAAAATAGCAGGAAGTGAAAGTTTGAACAAGGAAATTAATCATGAACTAACCTATAATGATATTCAATCTTTCGAATACATAATCGCTTCCTATCTCTTTATCATCAAAGTATTTGTAACACCCATATCCTCTAGGTTTAGGGACTTCATTAATTTCTAAAATTCTGCTTCTAGCTTACTAATTAGGAAAGACTTTAACTTTCAAAGTCCCTAGATTTTCAAAGAAAAATAGTTTAACTGCTTCTAGCTCTCTCCCTCTTTCTCTCTCTCTCTCTCCCCCCTATCTTTAATCATGTCTGCTCACTTCATTATGGAGCCCGAGGAGCAAATCGTACTTTATGGGCAAGGAATGAGCTTTGGCTTAGCACATTTTCACCCAATGTGCTTTAACCTTTAATGAAATCATCAAAGGTGCGTGCACAAAAACAATCACTGATTGAACTAAAACCTAGCTTATTCATGAGAATACAAGTCATTTAGCCCATACTCTAGTAAGTAGCTCAGTTTTTCAATTAATCAGCTTATTCAAGTCATACACAATTAGTTAAATGCACAGGCAATCATAACAAAAACACATTTACACATAAAAGTATGACATATTTCACATCATCACAAACGCGATCCTAGATGGCAATATGAAATGCAACACTCAAGTTATGGCCTATGGTCACAGGACCTTGCTATGATATCATCTGTAGCACCCTTATCCCCTAAGGTTAGGGCCGTTATTATTAATTTCTAAAATTCTAGAGCAAAATGGATAGAGTTCCGCCTAAAACGTGACCATAACCTAGGCATAAAGCCCTACATTAGGTCCCCATAATTAATAATACAGAAAAGATGTATCCAACTAGTGCGAAGCTACACACCGGAGATCACAACTCTGCGGGTCACACGCTCATAGTACATCAAGTATAAAGTGAAATAAAAGAAAGAAATAAAAGGAACAGCTCAACGGATCACACAACTACAGCACTCGGGTTTACATCCCAAAAATAAACAACTTCAACTAAAAAGACGAGTCACTAATAAGATGGTTGGCTTACATGGCCATACAAAGTGACAACGAGTCAATGTGCATTACATGAACTATAGTAGCAAACTACATATGTCTAAGAACTTATGAATTCATTGCATTACATCATTTGACTCATAATCTTCATGATAAGTGCCTAATGTATACATCATTTTAGGGCTATTTTGCCATATTTTTAGGAGAATTATGTGCTTTAAGTCATAATCTATACTCCTATTCTCGATTTATGCTTGGGTACGGTTGCTTGATATGTTTTGCAGGATTTTAGGCCTTTTTATCCAACATTGACACTTATTGGATGCATTTTGTTCTTCCCCATGGACACCCATGTGATCCTACGCCCGTGGAGCAAGAAAAGACCAGAAAATTGGTTCCAACCAAGACCATGGTTGGACCGTGGTACCTACTAGGGACCGCGGTGAGCTGTGAAATTGCTACTTCTTTGTCTTCCTTCAGCCACATGGCTGAAATGATCCAAACTCTTCTATAAAAAGGCGTCGTTCAGTAGCAATGGAAGAGGGAGGAAGCATAGCATAGTCCATTTTCTTTCTCAAATTTTGTTCTTTTTAGTTAAGATTTTTAGTTTCATTATTATTTTAGTGAGAAATCTTGAGTGTGTGTGTTTGACTTTGAGGTGGTTTGAAGCCCTTGGTTGAAGGGCTATCTCAGCCAAGCCCTTTCTCTCAGATTTCACCAAATTGTTGGTTAGTTGTTTAATCTTTAACTATGTGTGAGTAGTTTATTTTGTCTAGGGATTTAGTACTTTATAAAAGTATAGTTGCATCATGTTTTAATCTACAGAATTGTGCTTATTTCATAATTGGGTTAATTTCATTCTATCAAGTGATTATCATGTTATGAGTGGATTTTTGCCCAAAGTTTGCTTGCACACTTGAAATAATTGAGTGAAAAACTGAAAGATGATATTTAATTGTTAAGACTACGTGACAAAATCTAACATAGCGTCATGTTAAAAGAGAGATTTGCATGTTAGGAGGACCAGAGTATAATTGAAGATATTCAACTTGGATTAAGATAAATTAGTTGAAAAGAATGACTTTTGCATAGTTTAGGTAAATTTGGTTGATTTCAAAAGAATAGACTAAATTTTTGGGGACATTATTCCTCACGATTAACAAATTAGAGAAAAGCACACACTTATCGTTTTGATCCAATCACCTTTCATAACTACATAAATCGCTAGGCATTTTTGCTTAATTGATTTGAAATTAGTGAATTAGAGGTTGTTGAATCGAAACCTCTTGAATTAGAATTTTACTTGGCATATTCTGATAGATAAAGCTCGATAGATTACATTAGTCCCTGAGGATGATCTTTTTTTCCATACTATGACTACCTGCACGCTTGCAGTAGTGGCCAAGTTTTTAGCGCCATCGCTGGGGATCAATATATTAGCTATTGAGTTAGTCTTGTGAAAGTGGCTATGAATTTTATTACCTTTTACTTTTATTTTCTTTTTATTTTCTTGTTTGGTCGTGCTGGTAATGTTGGTGATAGTGCTTGCATGAATTTTCCCATTTATACGAAGTCCAATTTTGTATGAACCCAATCCCAAGATTGAAAGGACTTTTCGTCTAAGAAGGAAGAAGCAAAAGATTGAAGAACAAAGGCGAAAGGCAAGAAGGATCTGACAAACATGGCAGGAGGAGAAGGTGACCATAGAAGGACACTTTGAGATTTTTGTTACCCCCTGGAGTCTAAGGGATTGCCTCAAGCATCGCTCACCCTAATGTTGATGCCAATGATTTCAAGCTCAACCCGGCACTCATCTCTATGGTGCAACAATCCTAGTTTGGAGGAACTCCTTTCGAAGATCCAAATCTACACCTCTCAGTCTTTTTATAGGTGTGCGACACATTGAAGCTTAATGGAGTCTCCACTGACGCCATCTGATTGCACTTATTTCCCTTCGCATTGAGAGAAAAAGCAAGGGCTTGGTTACTTTCTTGGCCATTGGGATCTATTACCACTTGGGATGAGTTAACAACAGTCTTCCTCACCAAGTTTTTCCCTCCAAGCAAAATGGTAGGCTTAAGGAATCAAATCACTAACTTTACGCAAAAAGATGAAGGGACGCTCTACAATGCTTGGAAGCAGTTTAAAGATTTAATACGCTTGTGACCCCATCATGGTCTTCAATATTGGATGATTATCCAAACTTTTTATAATGGTGTGACCCAGTCTATAAGGTTCACTATTGATGTAGTGGCGGGAGGAACCTTGATGAGCAAAACTAAGGATGAAGCGTATAACTTAATTGAGGAAATGGCACTTAAGAATATTCAATGGTCCACCGAACGAGGCCAACCCAAACGGGTTAGAGGTAAGCTTGAAGTTGATGTGCTTATTTTGCTTTCTGCTAAAGTAGATGCTATGACTCAAAGATTTGACCGGATGAATGTTAATGCTGTGAATTCTAGTACCCCTTCCCCTTGCGAAATTTGTGGTTCTATTGAGAATATAACTTTGAATTATCAAGTTAGGAGCCTTTTTCCCTAAGACACTAGTGAAGTTAACTATGCTCAAAACTTCAACTCAAGATTAGCCAATGGCCGTTACTCTAGACCTACAATCTGAGTTAGAAGAATCATCTGTATTTCTCACATAGGTCTATCCAAACCCTTCAAATATGCCCCAGAATATTAGACCACCTCCCAATTTTCAAGGACCTCATTTCCCTTCTCAAGTATCCTAAAAGTCCAATTTAGAAACAATGATGGGAAGTATGCTTCTGTCATAACAAATATATGATGAGTATATTAAGCCATTGGCCTCAAAGGTTAATGTGCTTATAACTCATAATAGGATGTTTAAAACCCAGATTTCCCAAAAAGCTCGCTTTGTATCTATGCCCCCAGATGGACTTCTTAGCAAGCCTGAACCTAACCCTCGAGAGAATTGCAAATGTGCCATCTTAAGGGAAGAAGTAGAGGACTTTACTAACCCCGAGGATACACCAATGGAAGAGGGTAGGGAAATAATCATGGCTGGAAGTAAGGAGAGGAATGATGGTGGCAAGACTGCCACATTCATAGAGAATGACACTATAAGATCCCCATAATTTTCCCACCTAAGCTCCCTAACCCAGGTGGCTTTTCTATCCTCTGCATTGTAGGAAAGATAGAAATTGAGAGAGCTTTATGTGATCAAGGTGCAAGCATCAGTATAATGCTATATTCTTTGTTTCATAAGCTTCACCTAGGACCATCACAAGCCGCACAGTTAGCAGATGGTTTTGAAATGCAACCCATAGGCAGATTGGATAATGTGCTAGTTAATATGAGAGATATTTAGGGTGTTGGAGGACTTTATCATAGTTGATATGCCTGAGACTGATGATGTTTAAATTATCCTAGGTCGGCTCATTTTAGCTACAGCTGGCTGCCACATTGATATAAGAAAGGGATGTATAACGTTTGAGGTGGAAGGGGCTATGCTGTGTTTTGTCATATAAAGGAGAAAGTGGTTTCTCCTACTTCTTCTCTATTAGATAAATTTCCCTTTCCCCTGAGATTGGGACAGAGGATGTCTTGAATTGTGAAGATCCTCCAGACTTCGACTAGATTTCTCATAAGGGCCCCAACCAAAGGTATGTTAAGGTGGAGTTTGTAGCTCATATGCCACCTAACATGACTAAGGTTGAGGCCCATGTTTCTAACGAGTCTTCTATGAGCAACTATTGCAAGTTTGCCCAAGCTGTTCTCTCTTTACCCCCTATAGAAGGATTATTTGTGGATTTTGATTTGGGGTTTGAACAAGTTGATAGTAGCCCGTCTGATGGGCTATGAGTGCGCTTTATTTTGTACACTGATAATCCATTGTGGTATCAAGTTATGAAGACGAAGGGCCTTCAACCAGAGCTTTTAAGATGGTACCTTCGATTGAAGAAGTTTGACTTTGTGGCCTGTGATAAAGCCAATGTCCATACACTTGCTAATTCAGAGCAAGCATAGAAGAAGGGTGAAGCTCTTGACCTTAAAAGAGCGCTTCTTAGGAGGCAATCCAAGCTCTTTTCTTCTT
>NCQT01058786.1:30304-41835 GCA_002740465.1 Stenocereus thurberi | reverse complement strand
ATTCCGGTGAAGACCGAGGTTTTAGGTTGCTCATCCTTCTTCAATGTATGGAAGACAGAGGATTTCGGAATTTTATCCTTTCCAATCCTTCTAAACACAGGAGGGCATTGGTGCGGCGTTGACGGCTGTGACCTGTCGAACACCGTCGTTTTTGGGGTTGGTCTTGGCATTTTCACCCTTATTATCATCAACTTCTTCAGCTATGATATATTGCGCGAGGGCTTGCTTTTCCTTACGTCGTCCTGAAATCCTCATAGGTTGGAGCGATACGTAGCGAAGACCAACTTTAGGTGTTCCAGCGTTGCCCCCTTGACTTTGTCTGACCCTTTGCGCGCTGTCAAGTCTGCAGGGCTTAGCTTCGATCACATGACCCAAAGATGTTGGCTGGATGAAGTCATGATTGGACCTATTCATTAGCTTGTGCGCATTAGGATCACACCCATCGCCAATGTGCATATTTGACATCTCACTTTCTTCTTGAAGTGAGCCTTTAGAAGAGGCAACAAAACCAGGGAGAGAAATCCTGGTCAATTTGCTTGGGTTCGTCTTATGAACTGGAAGCACACCCTTTTCTTTCAAAACACACCAACTTGCTTCATTGAGCTTGCGTTCAACCTTAGTTACACTTTTAGAATTTGTGCATTTAAAGACTGGCACCGCTGAATTTGCCACGGCATTTGCTTGCTTGACGGACAAGAATGAAATTGTCCTCTCATTCTTTTCTTTCCGTTGTTGTTGTGGCTGGATGCTGCCATCACCACTTTCTTAAGGAGAGGCATTAAGCTCTTCATTTGTTTTCGTCAATTTCGAAACATGAAGTTGTGTAGACAACCACACTAATAAAGAAGTTTTTTGTGAAGCATTCTCCTGAGCCCTTTAGTACTTCAGCATGATCCATTTTAGAATCTAACTCATAAGCCTCTTGCACTGTGACGTGGCCAACTTCTGCTGTTTCATCTAAATCTAAAATGATTCTTCCTTTTTCAGCCAGTCGCATGATGCGTTCGGTGAGTGTAACACACTTTTTAAGAGGGTGACTAATGCTTCTATGGTATCAATAGTATTTAGGGTCGGCGGTCCTCCCAGCTTCTTCTGGGCACTTTGGCTTGGGCAATTCGATGACACCCTTTTCAAGTAAGTCATCTAGCATGTCTAACAAATCTAAGTCAGGAAATGGATTCTTCTTTTCCTGAAGTTCTTTCAGTGTGGGACGTTTTTTTGTTACAACTTTGAACAACGAGCTCTTCTTGCCCCCTAGTTTTGGCTTTTCCATAATGCGAATTGGCTAACTTGTAGAGGTGGACATCGCTTATTTGGTCGTGCCCTTAGAAAAATTAACATTCTTCTCAAATTCAACGTTGTCCCTCTTTGATTCAATAGAATAGCAGGAGTTGGAGCGACGACTAGCTATCGTCACCTCCATGTCATGTGCCTTAGTCGCCAATTCTTAAAAGGTCCTAGGTTTGCTCATTTGAAGGACGTACACCAAGTCCCAGTGTATGCCTTGAATGCACATTTTGATGACAGAGGCTTCAAACAACCGATCCTTCTACTCGAGGCTTAGTACACACCAGCGGTTGATGTAGTCAAGAACTGGGTCGTCCTTCCACTGTTTTGTGTTTGTCAGCTCAGTCCTGCTGACAACGCGCTGAGTAATATAAAACCTGTTGAGGAACTCTTGCTCCATTTGTTCCCAGTTATCAACGGACTCGGGTTCCAAGTCTATATACCAGTCGACCGCAATCCCTTTTAGAGTACGAACAAACTGCTTCACCAGTAGGTCTCCCTCTGTGCTAGCATTATTACACGTCTCAATGAAGTGCGCTACATACTGGTTAGGGTTGTCCTTGCCATCGAACTGGTTGAACTTGGGAGGCTGATAGCCATGGGGCATGGGCAGTGCGTCAATCCTCTTTGTATAGGGCTTTGTATATAAGTGGGTCTTGTGAGACCCTCCTCTTAGCTGGGCCTTGACTGCATTTGCTATCAAGCTCTGAATCTGCTCAACCGACATTGAGCTTAAGGAGCAGTCCTTCTTAGCTTTGCGGTCATTGTCAGATTCCTTGCTGTGATGTGACTCTTTGTCAAAGTCTCCAGCGCCCAAACCCTTGTTAGAAGCTTTAGAGAACTTCTTTTCCAGTCTCTTTGTCAGTTTAGCAATCTGGTTGTTCTGGCGCTTGATTTGGACATCCTTCTCTGCACTCTCTTTAGAGACTCAATCCAAGGTTACCATCATGCTTGCCAGCTGCTCTTCAAGGTTAGCATCTCCTATCATGATGACTGGCATGATGACAGTGTCGGAAGACTCAGTTTCAATCTCTGACATACACGCCCCCTTTGGCAAGAGCGTAGAGGAGTAACTACTATAGTAGTCTTCAACCTCGCAAACTGGAGATTAAAGGCCAAGTTTTTGAATTTCATCCATCCAGGACAACGCCTTGTATTACGTTTTTGAGTCTCGAAACTTGGATGTGGGCGACACAATCTGCCTAGCAGCGGTCGACGGAGTAGCTTTTGCCATGCTCCTGGTCTTCATTGTATGAGTGCGCTTGCTAGAAGTGACACTCGCTTCACAGGATCTAAGAGAGAAAGATCCCGTGTTCTTCTTCTTCAAAGCTTACGCGGCGACATTCTTTATAGCCATATCTCCGTTGATGATGATGTGCTTGTGACTTGAAAGTCTTGATCTTTAAGAGAAAGAGATGAGAGGTAGAGATGGTCCCACCGAGCGTGCCAAATTTGTAATTACAAATTATAAAGATTGAATTTTTATAGAATCCAATTGATTTGAATTTGGTACAATCTCTATGAATACAATCCTCTGATTCTTTCTCTTTCAAGGATGAATTTTCTAACCCCTGAATAAAGAGGGGTAGGGATCTATTTATAGGAAAGCCTCCCCCTTGAAAGTCAGGACAGGCCTTGACTTGGGTTTTGGACTTTGACCTAGGTTTTGGGCCTTTCAATCAGGCTTTACCATAGACTACTTTGACTTTCACTTGTTTGACTTTGACTGTAACTGGGAGTCTCTCGGTCTTGTACTGAGCACCGACTTGGAAGTCGCCTCAAACTTTGACCGGACGTTGACTTGGGAGTCGACTTTGACGCTTGACTTGTGAGCCGATGTAGGTCTTTGACTCTGACCTTTGACTTTGATTTTGACTCTTGACTTTAACCGCGCCATAACTTCGTTCGGGTTTTAGGTCATGACTTAACTTGGTAGTCATCTTGAGCCTTGGTTTGGGCTTTGATTCGAATTTTGACTGAGCTTAGACTGGGGAGTCATCTGGGCTTCATCTTTGGGCTTGACTTGTATGTCTTTTGGGCTTAACTTGTAAGTCTTTGGGCTTGATTAAATTAATTAAAAGGGTTAGCACAATTAATTAATTTAGTTTAATTTTGGTACGGTATGAATAAATTTCCAGTGCCTACTGACATGTATGTATTTTATTACATATACAATGCCTGACATGTATGGACTTTGTTGTATATACAATGCCAGACTCCCATGTTGGTTTAGCCATTCCTTCACATGGTATCAGAGCTAAAAGAATGCTAAAATCTCTCTTGATCCTCTTCCTCTCTCTCTCTTCCCTTTCTCAGCTTAAGGGTTTTGTTTCTCTCGCTGCCTTCCTCTCCGAGCAACGGCCTTAGCAGCAGCTACCCTAGGGCTCCACCAGCTCCGGTTGACTCCACCGTCTCCTCCGGCGACCCTACACTCCTCGCTCCCTCTGCCCCAATTCACGACGCTCTATTTTCCTCTCTATTCTTGCGCCTCTATTCTAGGTTCATGGCTTCTTTAGCACGTTCAGATGGTTCGACCTGCTCTTCTCCGATCATTCACCCGTCTCCACCGTCGTCGCCGGTCGACGGTCCGTAGTCCACCATCACCTCGCCCTGTCTGCCTCTGCTGTCTTCCCCACTGGTGGGTCTCCGATTTTCTCTCTCCCACTTTTGGCTGCCTCGGTTCCGGTTCCGGTAGTCTTTCCGGCCCCTTCGACTACTATTTCGCCGCCACCTCCTCCGGTTTTCTCGTGCTCTCCGATGCCCCAGCCCACTCTCCTGATCTGTTTTGGTGAGTATGGACATTCACGCTTGCCCCCAGCACTCACCACCCCTCCATGCAGCGTGCCATCCTTCTCAGCCAGTTTTGGGGCCTATTCTCTTCCCGACCCGAACTGGTCTTCTGCCATTGGGTTTGGGCTCGATACCTTAGCCGGTCATCCTCCTTTACCGCCTACCATATGGACTGTTAACGTAACAATGTATATGACAACAGTGTTGGTTTCGGTTGATGACTACTTGTCCTAGCGCACTCTGTTTACTGGGTTTATGATTATTCATCAGCTGTTTGGCATGCTTGACAGATCCATCCCTCAACCGACCTCTCATCTTCTCGGTTCTCTTGGCACGCCTCAACCTAACCCGGTCTATGGCTATTGGCTTCGGGTGGATCAATTAATTCGTGCCTGGTTCTTTGCTATGATTTCTAAGGACATCTTTAGTGAGGTACGAGACTTGCTGCATTCTATTCAGGTTTTGCAGCGTCTTGAATCACGCTTTAATATGGCGAGCCTTGCTCGTGCTCTTGATTTAAAGCATTTGTTGACCAATATTAGTTTAGAACCTAATCAGTCTATGGATTCTTATTCACATTCTGTTAAGACTATTGCTGATGCTTTAGCGGCTATTCAGTCCCCCATATCTAATTTGGAACTCATTCAACTTACTACTGCTAGTTTGCCTGATGACTATGATTCTTTTGTCACCACTAATTCAATGCTCCCTGGGTTTACTTCGTTTGATGATTTATGATCTAAATTGCTCTTTTTTGAACAACGCATTAAATACAAAAAGGATAGTAGTCAGCCTATTCATCAAGCTTGTTGCTACTACCGGTGATAGTCAAGGGCAAGGGGTGGTTCTAGTCATCAGAATAACAACAACAAGGGCAATCGTAGCAACCGTAATAATGGGTGACGTAATCGAAACAACAGGAACTAAGGTGCCACGACTTTCACAGCTACCTTATCCACGGTATCCTCTAAGGGTGGGTCTACCGATACAGGTATGTGTAATGCGATTGATTCATTGTTTGGTACTGTTTGTTCTCCTACTCCTACTACTAATTGGTCATCTGCAGGGTTTAACCAATCTGAAGGCATTCTAGGCTCCTCTCCTAACGTTGTCTGTCAGATTTGTCCCGCTCCGGGGCATTCTGCACCCCATTGTCCAGACCGTTACACTCCCTGATTTTAATAAGTGCTCCCAGCATATGTTACCTTCAATCTTGCTGCTGTTGATGAACAAGTCTGGTACCCTAATTCTGCCACTGCCTCTCGCATGATGCTTGACGACAGTAATTTACTTTCTAAAACTGTTTACTCTGGTAGCGCTTTGGTTAAAGTTGGTGATGTTACCCTTCTTCCTGTTGCGCATGTTAGTAATACTAGCCTCACTTCCAAACATCGCCCTGTTACCTTTAAGAATGTCCTTCATGTGCCCAAACTACAACATAATCTTCTTTCCGTTAGAAAATTATGGCGGGACAATAATTGCACTGTTGTTTTTGTCTCATCTTCTGTCCCTGTCAAGGACAACACCACAGGTGATGTTCTTTTACAGGCTTCTAGTTCAGGGCCTATCTACACTGTTCCTGACTTCCTGTATTATTGTCTTTCCTTTTGACCTTGGTATTACTGTTGCTTCTCCAGTTCACCTGTACTGTGACAACCTCAGTGCTACCTACATGTATGCCAATCCTGTGCAACATGATCATAGCAAACATATAGTTGTGGATTATCATTTTGTTCGGGAGTGGATTGCTGATGGAGATCTTGTCGTGCATTATATCCCTACAAGCATATAGGTTGCTGATGTATTTACCAAGGCCTTATCTACTCAGCAATTTTTGTTACATAGAAGCAATCTGTCAGTCCGTTCCCCTGATCAGATTGAGGGGGTGTAATAGAGGACATACAGTG
Source organism: Stenocereus thurberi (assembly GCA_002740465.1). NCBI lineage: Eukaryota > Viridiplantae > Streptophyta > Magnoliopsida > Caryophyllales > Cactaceae > Stenocereus > Stenocereus thurberi. Next base: position 35,851 of record NCQT01058786.1, on the reverse strand, counting down.
GTATAAACTTAACTTGACATGTATGTATTTTATTATATATACAATGCCAGGCTCCCATGTTGGATGAGCCATTCCTTCATACCTATGATCTCTCTGACCCAGTCAGATCAGCTGGGTAAAGAGTTATAAAGCATCAAGGAAATAGTCTTTAGCTTGCAAAGGAAAGGCAAGAACTGTTTGTAACAAAGACAATAGCATATGACTTTGCATTGTGTACTTAATCTAGGCATCCACTACTAGTTGAAAGTGAACTTTTCAAAGAAGTGATTGAAGTCAAAAGGCAAATGATATTACATTTGTTGCATGATCTCAAATCCACTTCATCAAACCCACTTCATCACTTGCCCTAAGTCCAATGAATTGCGTGCATAAAAACGAGCATCAAAGCTAATTAGAAAATTTAGTAGTAAGTCAAAATGAGGTCAACATCCAAGATATCCGATCCTCTAAAAAAGAACTATTTAGCCTAGAACCAAAAAAGTGAGGGGATCCCAACAGGATAAGGATAACAATAACAGTAAGTGGCTGAAGTTGTACCTTGGCAGAGTTCTCATCTAGGGCAATGGCTAAGCTGCAATCTGCAATTGCATCAGCAATTGACCCAAAGCTTGGTACGTAGCAACACGATTGCAAAAGCCTATTATAGCAAATGCGTGAGATTCCATACTTAATATGGCAGAAGTACAATATTTGATAGCCTTTATATGTCTTCTAGACTGAAATGCAGTATTGCCAGCAGGCTACAAGAAAACGAGTATTACAAGTAAAAGATTAGCGACATTTTACAGCGAACAACAGTTAAAGGGGAAAGCCTTGTATTTGCAAAAGTAAACGGCCAATGATCCAAGTGAATGGTAGAAGGAATTTTGGTGGCCTAGGTAAACCAAGGTTGCATTAAACTTAATATCTCAAACACACTGTATTTCATGTACCATAATTACTGTATTACCGATGTACTTTCTGCTTTAGTGGCTCACGTATAGTGATAGCCAACGGAACCGCTGCTTCCTCAGTTTTGTTCGCAGACTTAGACAAAGAACAGGAATAACCAGTCAACACATAAATTATCCTTAAACAAAAAAACTTGACTTGATTAAACCAAAAATCCACTTTTACATGCAGGGATCTTGTTAGGAATTAGAGCAAACTAATAGCGGAAGCGTTAGGATGAACAATAATATTCAAAAGTAAACAACGATAACAAGAACAATAAAGAACATAAATTTACGTGGAAACCCAATGTAGGAAAAACTACGGACGGTGACGAGCACAAACAATCCACTATGAGGGAGTGAATACAATGCGATCACAATCACAACGAGTGATTCGATCAAGCAACCAGATTACAATCTCTCTTATAATCTCTCTCAAAAACACTCTCAACCTTTCTCACAAATCTAAGATAGTGAAAATAGAATACTCTATAAGTATTTTTTACTGGTCTGAGATTAAGGGATGATTATTAGAGCCTAGGCAAGACCCTTTATATAGAGTTTAGAGGTATAAGGATACAAAAAACCCTAGAAACAACCCCAGCCGTCAAGACGACGAGACCCTAGCCGCCACGGTTCGTAGCCCAAACTCCTTGAAGCTCATGGTGGATCTACGGAGCCAGTTTTTGGCTATTAAACCTAACAATCTCCACCTTAAATCAAAATCACCAACAACAACTCTCACACACCGTCATAGCACCCCGAAGGGTAATGCCCCGTAGGGCGGACCCCAAAGGGTATTTAAGCGATCCGAACACCGATTAAGTTCAAGTGATACTTGAACTTAGCTCTGGGAGACGAATTGTATGAACCTTTCTTCATATAATCTGTTATAGTAGATGCCTGCAAGACATAAAGGCTTCCTTGCCTCAAACCCTTCAACAGGATCCGACTGCCCTTCAAAAACTGTAGAACTCCACCTGCAGCTGAATATTTGCACCCCTTCGATTCAAGGGTGCCTGAAGAAATAAGGTTATGCTTCAAGTCAGGAACGTGACGAACATTCGATAAAGTCTTGATCCAAGTGATTGGTAGAGGGAATTTTGGCGGCCCTGGTAAACCAAGGTTGCATTAAACTTAATATCTCAAACACACCGTGTTTCATGTACCATAATTGCTATATTACCGACGTACTTTCTGCTTTAGTAGCTCACATATAGTGACAGCCAACGGAACCGCTGCTTCCTCAGTTTTGTTTGCAGACATAGATAAAGAATAGGAATAACCATTCAACACATAAATTATCCTTAAACAAAATAAACTTGATTAAACTAAAAATCCACTTCTACATGCAGGGATCTTGTTAGGAATTAGAGCAAACTATTGGCGTTAGGATGAACAATAATATTCAAAAGTAAACAACGATAACAAGAACAATAAAGAACATAAATTTACGTGGAAACCCAATGCAGGAAAAACTACGGACGGTGACGAGCATAAATAATCCACTATGAGGGAGTGAATACAATGCGATCACAATTACAATGAGTGATTCGATCAAGCAACTAGATTACAATCTCTCTTATAATCTCTCTCAAAAACACTCTTAACCTTTCTCACAAATCTAAGATAGTGAAAATAGAATACTCTATAAGTATTTCTTACTGGTCTGAGATTAAGGGATGATTATTAGAGCCTAGGAAAGACCCTTTATATAGAGTTTAGAGGTATAAGGATGCAAAAAACCCTAGGAGCAACCCTAGCCGTCAAGATGACGAGACCCTAGCCGCCACGGTTCGTAGCCCAAACTCCTTGAAGCTCGTGGTGGATCTACGGAGCCAGTTTTTGGCTATTAAACCCAACAATCTCCACCTTGAATCAAAATCACCAACAACAACTCTCACACACCGTCATAGCATCCCGAAGGGTAATGCCCCGTAGGGTGGACCCCAAAGGGTATTTAAGCGATCCGAACACCGATTAAGTTCAAGTGATACTTGAACTTAGCTCTGGGAGATGACTTGTATGAACCTTTCTTCATGTAATGTCATAGTAGATGCCTGTAAGACATAAAGGCTTCCTTGCCTCAAACCCTTCAACAGGATCTGACTGCCCTTCAAAACCTTTAGAACTGCACCTGCAGCTGAATATTTGCACCCCTTGGATTCAAGGGTGCCTAAAAAAATGAGGTTACAGTTCAAGTCAGGAACGTGACGAACATTCGATAAAGCCTTGATCCAAGTGATTGGTAGAGGGAATTTTGGCGGCCTAGGTAAACCAAGGTTGCATTAAACTTAATATCTCAAACACACCGTATTTCATGTACCATAATTACTGTATTACCCACGTACTTTCTGCTTTAGTAGCTCACGTATAGTGAGAGCCAACGTAACCGTTGCTTCCTCAGTTTTGTTCGTAGACTTAGATAAAGAACAGGAATAACCATTCAACACATAAATTATCCTTAAACAAAATAAACTTGACTTGATTAAACCAAAAATCCACTTCTACATGCAGGGATCTTGTTAGGAATTAAAGCAAACTATTGGTGTTAGGATGAACAATAATATTCAAAAGTAAACAACGATAACAAGAACAATAAAGAACATAAATTTATGTGGAAACTCAATGCAGGAAAAACTACAGACGGTGACGAGCATAAACAATCCACTATGAGGGAGTGAATACAATGCGATCACAATCACAACGAGTGATTCGATCAAGCAACTAGATTACAATCTCTCTTATAATCTCTCTCAAAAATACTCTCAACCTTTCTCACAAATCTAAGATAGTGAAAATAGAATACTCTATAAGTATTTCTTACTGGTCTGAGATTAAGGGATGATTATTAGAGCCTAGGCAAGACCCTTTATATAGAGTTTAGAGGTATAAGGATGCAAAAAACCCTAGGAGCAACCCCAGCCGTCAAGACGACGAGACCCTAGCCGCCACGGTTCGTAGCCCAAACTCCATGAAGCTCGTGGTGGATCTACGGAGCCAGTTTTTGGCAATTAAACCCAACAATCTCCACCTTGAATCAAAATCACCAACAACAACCCTCACACACCGTCATAGCACCCCGAAGGGTAATGCCCCGCAGGGCGGACCCCAAAGGGTATTTAAGCCATCCGAACACCGGTTAAGTTGAAGTGATAGTTGAACTTAGCTCTGAGAGACGACTTGTATTAACATTTCTTCATATAATCTGTCATAGTAGATGCCTGCAAGACATGAAGGCTTCCTTGCCTCAAACCCTTCAACAGGATCCGATTGCCCTTCAAAACCTTTAGAACTCCACCTGCAGCTGAATATTTGCACCCCTTGGATTCAAGAGTGTCTAAAGAAATGAGGTTACGCTTCAAGTCAGGAATGTGACGAACATTCGATAAAGTCTTGATCCAGGTGATTGGTAGAGGGAATTTTGGCGACCCAGGTAAACCAAGGTTGCATTAAACTTAATATCTCAAACACACAGTATTTCATGTACCATAATTACTGTATTACCGACGTACTTTCTGCTTTAGTGGCTCACGCATATTGACAGCCAACGGAACCGGTGCTTCCTCAGTTTTGTTCGCAGACCTAGATAAAGAATAGGAATAACCATTCAACACATAAATTATCCTTAAACAAAATAAACTTGACTTGATTAAACCAAAAATCCACTTCTACATGCAGGGATCTTGTTATAAATTAGAGCAAACTAATAGCGGAAGCGTTAGAATGAACAATAATATTCAAAAGTAAGCAACGATAACAAGAACAATAAAGAACATAAATTTATGTGGAAACCCAATGGAGAAAAAACTACGGACGGTGACGAGCACAAACAATCCACTATGAGGGAGCGAATAAAATGCGATCGCAATCACAACGAGTGATTCAATCATGCAACTAGATTACAATCTGTTTTATAATCTCTCTCAAAAACACTCTCAAGCTTTCTCACAAATCTAAAATAGTGAAAATAGAATACCGTATAAGTATTTCTTATTGGTTTGAGATTAAGGGATGATTATTAGAGCCTAGACAAGACCCTTTATATAGAGTTTAGAGGTATAAGGATGCAAAAAACCCTAGGAGCAACCCCAGCCGTCAAGACGACGAGACCCTAGCCACCACAGTTCGTAGCCCAAACTCCATGAAGCTCGTGGTGGATCTACGGAGTCGATTTTTGGCTATTAAATCCAACAATCTCCACCTTGAATCAAAATCACCACCAACAACTCTCACACACCGTCATAGCACCCCGAAGGGTAATACCCCGCAGGGCGGACCCCAAAAGGTATTTAAGTGATCCGAACACCGATTAAGTTCAAGTGATAGTTGAACTTAGCTCTGGGAGCCGACTTGTATGAACCTTTCTTCATATAATCTGTCATAGTAGATGCCTGCAAGACATAAAGGCTTCCTTGCCTCAAACCCTTCAACAGGATCTGACTGCCCTTCGAAACCTTTAGAACTCCACCTGCAGCTGAATATTTGCACCCCTTGGATTCAAGGGTGCCTAAAGAAATGAGGTCACGCTTCAAGTCAGGAACGTGACGAACATTCGATAAACTCTTGACAATACTATCATGGGTCTTGATTTTAACAGTACCGATTCTAGTTA
>NCQT01058776.1:6244-19581 GCA_002740465.1 Stenocereus thurberi | reverse complement strand
TTTATGGGTTAAACCTCTTTCTTTTCATTGAGTTTACGAGTTCATATGAATTTCTTTTGGTAAGTTCATTGGGCACAACTTTTCTTGGAAGAACTCTTTAAAACGAAGAACCCGCGAATGATGGTCGTAAGTTATTATTGTATTGAAAATATTCTGTTGGGGGGGTTATCCATTACGCGTTTATCACTCACTTCCATTTATTATTGTGCCCCCCAGGTTTCTGAATTAGCAAGTAAAGGTCAGTCTAAGTAAGCCGAAATGGAGTTATTGCTGCCCTAAGAATAAAGCAACGTGTCTGCATGTGAGCTGCGAAATGTATTGTAATGTAACCGTCCATTTCTATGTAATTTAAGTCATCGTGTGCATGTGTTGCATATCATGTCGAGTCGCTCAGTATGGCTGTTTATAATTGAAATGTAACCCTAATACGTCGGACGTGTGGTCCGTGGAATGCACCATTATTTTAGTATTGAACTGCGCTGGTTGATATGCTCCGGATGGGTGGCCCGTAGAGCTATGAACTCCGGCGGGTAGCCGTTGAGTAGATTTTATTATTGCGTTTACTTGCAGGGAATTCAATGTAAGGCTTTAACCCTGGGAAACGGTCAGTTTTCAGGGAAAACTCTGCCCATTTCGTCCCAGAATTTAAAGACAAACCCTAACACTCCTGGCCTTAGGGTTGGGGGCGTTACAAATTACATGCTAAGGTGACACAAGGATTACACAAAAATCATATGGTCATTTTGACCAAAGAAGGAGACAATAAAAGTTCAGATGAGATATAAAGTATTCCAATGGGCTTCTCTAGTCAAGGGTGTCAATAGACTTGATATCAGCGATAATTGAGTCCTCGTTACATTGGGCTTTATGGGTCAGTATCGAAGTACTTATTAGAAAATGTAATGGTTTCCATACTTGTTAGTGGTCAAGGCAAAGAACTAGTCGAGTAGAGTATCTCCTTTATAGTAATAAGTTTTTCTTTCGAAGAGAATATCAATTTTGAACCAAAGTAATCGAGCCAGTGAAGTCACTGAAGATCTAGATAGTCGACCACAGGATTAAGCAGCTATGCACTTTGGGCTAATCATACCTTTTTGGAAGGAAGTAATGAAAATCAACTATCTATACTTGAGGCGACATTGCATACATGATCAAAATTATAAGTTTTCAGGATGGAACTCATTAAGGGGGAAGGCTGTGATAACCTGACCTTAACCCATATTTATTTATTTAAATCATATTTATTTATTTAATTAATCATGTTTATTGATTTAATCACTTATGATTATTGGTTTAAACAAATCATGTTTATTAATTCAACTACACTCAATTTATATATTTACCAAATTACCTTATGTCATCTAAATTTTTCACTTCCATGTATCATATTTAATTATCCCGGTTAGGGGATATTTCATTTGGGTCTCACTTTGCAATTCCAGTTTCATTGATTATTAATTCAAGTTCCATTGATTGATTGAAATTCTGGTGAATCGATAGTAGACCTTGATAATTATGATTGAGCGTCAAATTATTTTTTATAAAGTCACAAAATTTCAAGTTTTAACTACGCAAAAATTCAGGCCCGAATTCATTTGTACAGGCCCAATTCATCGGGCCCAAATTATGGCCTAATTCCAGTTGGCCCAAATTTTGGACCAAAAATTTTGCTGCAACTAAATAAAGTTAATTGCTATCATTTGTGCCAAATTTTAATTTGCAAAAGGATTTTTTTGGAGGCTTAAAAATCAGTTAAGTATTTATCTTCAACCTCATCTAAGTAAACGCATACCCATACACACATTTCTCTTCTCTCTCTCTCTCCTCTACCTCACATCAACTAGCAGGGCAGCACCACCCCAGCCCCTTTTCGGCCACCACATAGCCACCGTCTAGACACCAAATGCCACCAAACATTACCCCTAGTCTCCCACCAGCCATGGCAACCTTCCCCACTCACTCAAACACTCAAACACCCTCCCTTCCCAGCTTCACAAGAGGTAAACCCTAACCTCCATCTTGTGTGATTTTAAGTTTTGTTATTGTTTTAATTGTAATATGTGTTTATATGATCAAAATAAGTGTTATTAAGCAATTTCTATTAAGTTTGGAGATGTTTGGGGTTATGGGTATTTGATCAAGGGCATGACCAAGTGACTTGAAATTAGGCAAGTATGAGTTTGAGCTTGTTTTACTTCCTTGTCGTGATCATTGGTACACAAAGTAGGTTTAATGTTGCGAATGATGATTTTGAAGTCATTTATGAAGGTTTGAATGAAGATTGGAATTGAGCATAGCCTAGGATTTCATGATCATGCATTTGTTGAATTACCAACTGTCGAAAATTCTGGAAATTATGGGCTTGTCAAAAAATTCAGAAATTTTTACTATAAATTCTCTATATTATTTGGGATTTTGTGGCAAAAGTTCATGAATTTTGGAGGTGTAATCAGTGATTTATGGAATTTTGCATAAAACTGCACTGTTTTGGATGTGAATTATGTAATTATGTATTAATGAAGTTGTTTGGAGTTTGGATATGTTAATGGATTCAAAATTGGATGTTATGAAAATTTTTGGCTAAATTGGCGAAGCATGAAAAGTCCCTTTCGTGACCAAGAGAGGTTGGTTGGACTAATTATGTAAGCAAAAGAATTTGTTGGGAGATTGTGGATATTCATGTAAAGAAATGTCTTGATTGTTGAGTAAAATTTAGCATGGAGTAATTTGATGTTCTATGAGCCAAAATAACATCAATTGAGGGGAAAATAGATATTCATGAATTTCATTGGGGTTTTCAGCTCAATTTATGATAGAAAAGAAAGGAGAAAGCACTGACTGTGGCTGGGAAATGGCAGAAAACAAGAGAACATTTGCCAATAAACTGGTAATGATTGGCCCAGCCAAAAATTATGAATCTTAGTGGGGAGCTAGATCAATGAGTTATCTTTCAAATTGCTTTTAAATCACCTTAATTTAAGTTATGTTGACTAAGTTATGGCTATTTTGTAGAACTGTGCAGGTTCAATTAAAACTGACATACTTGTGTTCAAGCCTCATTTTGGGAATCCTATTGTGGGAATCATATTTTGTGTTGGAAATAAAAGTTTTTTAAAACTTCCTAATTTTTTGATATTGAGGTTCTAGGTCTCCATTTGAGGTCAAGGCTGAAAATTATGAATTTTTGAAGGGAACTGACCTACTTTGGTGCAAATTAGGCTGTTATTGCAATTTCTGTGCAGCGTATACTAGGAGGAAAATTCTAAAAATTTTACTGTAGATTATCCATATTATTCTCAAATTTCCTATAAGATTGCATGCACTTTGGTTGAGGATTTTGATTATGATAATTTTTGGAAGTATTTTGAGTAATTATGTAAAGGCAATAATAAAGATTGAGTGAGATTGATCATGTACTCATTTTGTGTATTTTGCACCAAGTAAGGTCATTTAAGGAGAAAATAAATAATCATGCGCTGTCATGGAGCTTTTAGGTTGATTAATGAGAAATAAGAAGACAAGTATATAATTTGGGAGCTTATTTATGAGCTTAGAATCAATTATAGATTTTACAAAGAAAATACCAAGTTTAGTGAGCTTAATGGCTTCTATTGAGTTCAATAACTCGTTTGGGATGGAATTCTATGTATAATGGATTTATGAATGAAATATGAGAAGTGGGGAGAGTTGTGACTCATAAACCATATTTATCAAACCAAGGTATTGCAGTTTATGCTATTGTGAATCAAGATATATCTCTCTTGGCTTCAAACCATTATTACTGACTCAATTCGGAATGCATCAAATGCATTTATCAAGCCAATCTAGTGTGCTCGCTGTTATCTTAAACCAAGCTGTACATCAGTAAGCCTTAAACCCATATCAGCAACCTATCCCAGAAAAAGCCATAGCCACTCTCTCATTCGTCACCATCAATGCATTTTCCGTGGTAATCTCATTTATCTCATTGTGGTCTATTTTACCTTCATTTACTTTATATAGGATTTAATTACTTTGATTAATTCAGTTTTGAAGTTATATTGAAATGCTTAAGTCATGTATACCATTTAATTCTTCAATTTCTATTACACAGACTTTTACTTATTTAATTATGTGAGTAAGGATCATTTACTGATTACACATACTTACAATGACATTTATGAAATAGAGTCGATGCCTAGTTATCGTTCCCCATTATGCATAAGTCTTATCAATTCATAACATATTTATCAAATCAAAAACATGTTTTACAAATCAGATTATATTCCAAAAATCCCCGGTACTTCCATTGCCTGTATCTTCAGAAAGTAAAATATGTTTGTCAAGTTATAACGCTTAATGAGTTTATCAATGAATCAGTTTATGCAGTGATTTGCCAGTTAACTTGTGATCCCCTCAATCATCATCTATAGGGCATCATCCCAGCATTTACCCTGCGTGGCTTCAGGCTAACTCTGATCGGATTGGCTGGTGTACACTTATGCATAGATCATATCATTGCAAGGGGTTCACATCTAGATAATAATAAGCAATTCAGTTTCACATTACTTTAATTAAATGAATTGCAAAGGTGAATACCATCAGCAGTGTTTCTGTGCTTATTTTACAATGCTGGAATGCATGTACTGAGTTTTAGCTCACATTTTTGAATTGTTTTCATGTTTTCCATTTTAGGTGATGACGTATCACATGTTTCTCCATTTCAAAAACACTTTTCGAAGTCATCAGATGCTCATAGTGGATTCAACATGGTATGAATGTTGGGATCAACCTTAGGGTCAAGATTGGGTCTATATTCAATATACTTGTGTAGTGTGGAGTACAAATTTGCACATAGTATGATTAGATCGATTGTATAGAAGTTAAACTATTATGGACTTTGGTCTTGGAGTGCTTAAGTTTAATAGATATTATGATTGTGAACATGAGCCGCAAGATTAAGTGATTTCAGTGAGCCTTGTCCGTATCAGGACGGCAGTAGCACCTTCTATCATTAAGTCTTACCCACAATTTTTCATAAATCATGTCATTAGTATTTTGGGGGAGTTACATAAGACAAGGTGGCATGGGGCTACAGTTTGAGTCCTCGCACCTTTAGGCTAACAAGAGAGAGATGAGTGGTTATGCCCAAAATGAAAAGGTTATTAAAGTTCTATGTGTATAAGGAACCAGGTTAGATCCTCAACTTCTAAACAGAACATCAATAAACGCACCAAGGGGAGCGTCCTCTCGCTTAGGGGAAGAATCTTGTCTGAATGACCCTATCATGATTGAATGACTTACCTATGCCATGGAGGAAGTCTTTCTCTAAGCATGCCGTGGAAGAACTATAATGCAAAAGCCTTGGTGTCACTACTTGCCCGAGGCTCTGTTCCTATCACACAAGAAAGAAGCATCTTTAACTCACATGGATATCTTTTGGTTTCCATTCTCGTATTTCAATAATCACTACTTTGTCGGAAATTCCGTATCTTTTGACATGTGACTGAGAGATCTCTCTTATATGGAAATGCCAAAGCTTTCGAGTAGAGCAGCGTCTCGCTCCAATGAATTAACCAAATTTATTGAATTGCACGATGCTAAGTGCTCCCTTTGTCCACTACTTCTAATGAACGAGAACAATCAGACAAAGGCTTCATATCTAATTATATAAGGAGGAGACTGATCGACACTTATTAAGGTAAGATCTTAGCCGAATAAAAACACCACGTACTCAAGCTTTGGATCGATACATCACGTAACCCTCTTCTCGTGTTAGCACATTCACGAATAAAAGATCAAATCAGTATACTGGCTTGCTACTACTACTTGAACCTTACCTGCCTGAGGTCTAATGCAACTAGATAGCTCCAGATCTGCTCAAGCAAGAGAATAATAGACTTAATTTTCACTATGTAATTAGATGTGCCTTATCATCACGAGAACTTTATTTTCAATGTTAGGTGCAGTATTTTGCCCTTTTTTCGCTTATCTTTTTCCTTTATCTTCATACATCGACCATATAATTAATGATCAAAGAGATGCAATAAAAAGAAAAGATGCAGAATTCAGGTGGATTTGCCCTAAAAGCATGCGTGAAAGAATTTGTAGGCTTCTAAAGCATTGTCAGTAGTCTAATTACCCGACCCATACTCTATCTACTTAATCTTTCCCAGCATGGCTCCCAATATATAACCCCCTTAAGGAAGGGATTTCGCCTCAAAAAGAGTTGTGATGTAGTGCAATATAATGAATTAGGTCAAAATCATCAGCTCAGTGGGGATCACTATGCCATAATAATGTCTTTGTTTAAGAAGTTCAAAGTCAAAGCCGAAGAGCTTGCATTAGAAGAAATGCTCAAGAAATCTACTACAATAGAAAACAAGAATTGAAAGCCATGTCCTAAGGGCAAAAACTAGTGACGGAAGGACCATATGGCTATAGCTTGAAAGTTTTTCAATTTCATAACTATTAGCCCAAAAACCCCATTTCTGATCGATCGTTTTGGATTTTTTTTTGCGTGATGTTATAGGGAAACTTTGAAGAAATCGTATGCCTGTGCTTTAGACAGAAAGTCCAGAAGTAGCTTTTTGCTATTTAGGAATTCTTGTTCCAAGTTGAGTGGCTGGGACTCTACCTACCCTTTTTTTTGGGATTTTGGAAAGGGCTTTGCCATACCAGATCTGACATCTTAACCAAAAGCTCTCTTTGACCATGTCCTAGAGTGGAAAAATAAGAATCTATTATCTTCGTTCCCATGGAGTTCGCGAAGTGAACATGTGCACTACTGCTTGGAGCTCGTTGCAACTGCAAGAAAGGGAGAAGAAAATTCCTTCTTCGATGAATAGCTGGTGGTAGTGCTAGTAAAATAAACTTGAATCATCTTTCTTTTTTTAGTCTTCGTTCATTACAGGATTTCCTATTGCTGCAAGGCCTTTTTGACATTTTTGCTTTGTTTCAGTCATGTTATTGCCATTTCTCTTGACCCATATAAAAAGATCAGGTTTGAGTCCATTTTTTACTCATTAGAGGAGCCATGACGAAGATTGTTTAAGAAACAAAAAGGAGGCAAGCAAAAATTCAAAAAGTTATTAAAAGATATGACAGGTGATGAAATTGCTCTTCAAAGTCCATTACTATGAGAAGTGGTGATCTCGTCTTGCTCGCTAGGAGAGAGGAAGGTTCTGGACCACCTTTTTCAGCCATATAGTGAGCAATCACTTAGCAATGAACACTAACTAAAAGAGGCCAAGAATAAGTATGTATCCCTTATAGGAATCAAACCTATATCTTCGACATGAAAAAAAGATGTCCTAACCACTTAACGAAATGGACCAAAAAGCCATTCTTCATATATTGATGCTCCTAGAATATAAGGGGTTCATTTTATTTATATATGCAGTTCTTCATTTTGTTTGTGTTCTTTAAAGCTCTGTTTGATGTGAATTCCATCTCACATAGTCCTTTACCGACGTAGTGACACACTAACCATGCCCCTTCCTTTTCTCTAATCATCAAGACTATTGATCTCTTTATTTATCTTTCATCTTCCCTGAATAGAAAAAGTATTAAGACTAGAGAATCAAAAAGGTAGGTCTTAATCTTCTCGAAAGCACTTTGCATAGTCAATGACGGGCATTGTTCTGCTCCTTTTCTTCTTCCTCTTCCAAAAATGGGCTCGCAAAAGGGAGTGAGCTGTGCGATGAACCTGCTAGAGGTATGCTACCCTTCAATCCTCTTCTTTCTTTCCTTTCTTGGGGAATGAGAACACCTTCAACTAGTCACCAGTGCCCAGATTTTCTGTCTCTGCTAGCTCATAATGTTGCTCCTGACTATGAATATTCACGGCTTATTCATAATCAAGGCTGTAACCTCCAAATCAAGGAGTGGAATTCTCTGGTCCCCTCAGAAATGCGAAAACTTCATTGCTTTGACCATCCTCAATGACCTTTTGATGCTTTTAGCCCTCAAAGAAGAGCATTTGAATACTACCTATATAATGAGGAAAGGACAATCAATCTTCCAACCCGAAGTCCAAGTATTCAGGGCCTAGAGAGGAAGTGTGCCAAGCCTGATAAATAGACAAGGGATGGGTAATCCTCCCAGAGGTCTAGCTGGTAAAGGCCAAAAAAAGGACTAACTTGGCGTACTTAACTTAATAGGCTTGCAGAGGAAAGGCCCAGGCCCTGGAGCCATACCAGCTATAAGAAGATAACGGGAATCTCTACCTGATGGCTTTGAACCTGAGGTTGAGATGATGCCTCTCTTTTTAATGGAACTTGAGCTCGTCGAATCTGCTGCTCATGACGTGAGTGATTGTTGACCCTGCCCCTTCTCATTGCGATTTGTGACATCGAGTGCTTAAGTGAGATATACAGCCTGGTAGGTCCTTGGATGCTAGCCCTTTAGTGATGTCTACTCTGACCAACCAATGGGCATCAGCTAGCCTAACAAAGAAAAGACTTTGCCAAAATGCACATAATAAGAAAATGCTCCACGAACTACCTTCCATCCTCCTTAAACGCAGCTTTGAAGCATAGTAGCCTACCTGTGCTCTCAGGTTTAGTACTTGCTAGCCGTTAGCGGATCCTTGTAGTGATCTTCAAGTTTGTAGCCAATTGACTAGTAGGGGTCGCTAAAGCATTGAGAGATGGAAGGAATGCCCTATCTAACCGCAATGCTTGTCTAGCCATAGACTTAACTTTGCCTTTCAGGTGAGGTTCCACACGGTCCTTGAGTATAAACAAGGGGTGTCTATTATAATTAATCTATGACAACCCTTTTGAAGCTTCATAGCTCCGATCAAAAAGGCTTCGAGCTTCTATAAAGCACGCTTCGTTCTCTCCAACTGTGTTGTGCCGCTGAGCTGAACTCAAGTTTGTTCTATTCATTCTAACAAAATGCTAACCTAAGATCACCCTTGGTGATAGGCCAATTCCAAGGTCTTTCTCAATAGATCTCCACTAACAGGGGTGGCAAAAGCAAGGCTTTTAGTCTCTCTCAATGGGTAAATTGGGGTAGACCAACATTGTTCAACGCTACACCCAGCCATGTTCCAACTCGATTTCAAGCCTACTCCATAGTGACTTCCCTAGGTCCTTGACTCGACTAACTCACGAAACTTGGTACATTAGTGAAAGATGTAGTTTCCTTACCTATTATGAGATATTTTAGTTTTAGCTAGAATAAACCCCCTAATATAGGGGGCACGCACCTAGAATTCATCATTTTCTTTGTTGTTTCACATGTTCTCACTCTTTTACAAATTGACCTCTGGAGTGCCTGAAGTATGAGAAGTCCCTTCCAACGACAGTTAGACTATGAGTACATCCATTAGCGCCATTCGATTTCCTGCCTGGCATACATTTTGGAAAGAAAGCAAGGGCTATGCTATAAGAATGGATTGGTTTAGGGAACCCACCCCTCAGTTGCTTTGGAGAATACTCCACCAGAAGATGTGAACTTGACTTTGCTTCACCCAGTGGTTGGATTATTATATTTAGATTTGTGTAGGAAAGTCGAAAAAACTAACTTGTGAAGCTAGTCTTGCTATAGGGTGGAAAAGTAGCCAAGCTACTCTCGATTCAAATTTATAACCCCCCTTATAATTGAGTATTAGGCTATTGGTCAGTCTCAGTTGCTAATTACTAATGCTATGCCTAAGCATTTGATCTTTATTAGGTAGCTTTTTTTACTACCCACCTATCTATTTTCTTTATGGGCTTTTATATTAAAATAAAGCATACGAGGTAAGGTTGAGCAATTTAATGACCTTACATATGTGTACCTCTCCATATCCAACATTTGCACCTCTTCTTTCTTTTTTAGTTTAGTGACAGTTCAGCAAAACTCTTTTCCAAGACTGTGTTATTGAGCACACGATGTGCATAATAAAACATTAAAGTGTGGGTTATCTCCTCTTCAATATTTCTATTACTTCCTTGCCTCCTCTTGTTAGAGATCTCAAAGTTCTCCTCCAGATTTTCCTCTATACTTTTGCCGCCTTCTTCATCAAGTTGTTCCATCCTTCAGGGATGTTCGATAGGTGTCTGGGCCTCCTAAAAAATTCTTTTCGCAAAAATGTTGCTTGAATATTGTAAGACATTGAACCATCTCGCTCTTGTGAACACTGATCACAAGTGCAACGCCCCCAAAATGCTAATGATATGATTTATGAAAAACTGCAATGGAAGACTTAAGAATAGAAGGCGCTACTGTCGTCCTGATAAAGACAAGGTTCACTGAAACCATTTAATCTTATAACTCATATTCACAATCACAAAATCTATTAACCAAAATACTTCAAGACCAAAGTCTATAATAGTTCAACTTCAATACCATTGAATTAGTCATACCATGTGATAAACTTGTACTCCACACTATACAAGTATATTGAATATAGATCCAACTTGACCCTGAGGTCGATTCCAATATTCATGCTATATTGAATCCACTGTGAGCATCTGATGAGTTTCAAAAGGGCTTACTAGATGGAGAAAAATGTGATGCTTCATCACGTAAAATGGGAAACATGAAAAAAATTCGAAAATATGAGCAAAAACTCAGTATATGCATTCCTGTATTGTAAAATGAGCATAGAAATAATGTTGATGGGTACTCGTCTTTGCAATTCATTTAGTTGGCAATAACAATGAAAATGAAAGTTATATAAAACTGAATTGCTCATTATTATCTAGATGTGAACCTCTTGCAAGGATATGACCTATACGTAGGTATAAACCTATCAATCCGATCGAGAGTTGGCCTGAAGCCGCACAGATAAATGAAAGGCTGACGCCCTATAAATGATAACTGATGAGGCCACAAGTAAAATGAAAAATCACTGTATAAACTGATTCATTAATAAACTCATTAAGAGTTGTAACTTGATTATGCTTTCTTAAGATACAGGCAATGGACGTACCTTGAGTCTTTAAAAATGTCATCTGACTTGATACGAGTTAGCTATTTCATAAATGTCATCTGACTTGATAAATATGTTCTGACTTGATAACACTTATGTATAACGGGGAACGATAACTAGGCCTCAACTCTGTTTCATAAATGTCATTGTTAAGTATATGCAGTTAGTGAATGATCCTTATTCGCATAATTAAGTAAGTGAAAGTATGTGTAACAGAAATTGAGTAATTAAATGGTATACATAACTTACGTATTTCAATATAACTTCAAAACAGAATTGACGAAAGTAATTAAATTTGTTATAAAGTAAAAAAAAACTAAAATAGTCCACAATGAAATAAATGAGATTACAAACGAAAAGGCCTTGATGGTGACAATTGAGGGAGTGGTTGTGGCCTTTTCTGAAATAGGTTACTGATACGGGTTTAAGGCTTGCTGCTGTATAACTTGGCTCAAGATAACAGTGAATACACTAGATTGAGTTGATAAATACATTTGATATATTCTGAAGTGAGTGAGTAATAAAGGTCTGAGGCCAAGAGAGATATATTTTGGTTTAAAATAGCATAAACTATAACAACTTGGTCAGAGAAATATGGTTTCTGAGTCACAACTCTCTCACTTCTCATATTTCCTTCATAAATACATTAGATATAGAATTCCACCCCAAATGAATCATTGAACTAAATAGAAGCTATTAAACTCACTAAATGTGGTATTTTCTTTGTAAACTCCATAAATGATTCAAAGCTTATAAATAAGCTCCCAAATTGCATATTTGTCTTCTTCTTTCTCATTAATCAAGCTAAAAGCTCCATAAAAGTCCATAAATATTCATTTCCCCCTCAAATGACCTTGGCCCAAAATGCACAAAATGAGTGCATGATCAATCTCATTTAATCTTTATTATCGCTCTTTACACAATTACTCAAAATGCTTCTAGAAATCACCAAACTCAAAATACTCAACCAAAATTCATGAAATCTAATAGGAAATGCGAAAAAAATATGGACAATCTACAGTATAATTTTTTGAATTTTCCTCCAAGCATACGCTTTATAGAAATTGGAATAAAAGCCTGATTTAAGCCTAAGCAGGTCAGTTCATTTCAAAAATTCATAACTTTCACCCTAGATCTCACAATATGAAAAGATTAAGAAGTCTCAAAAAACTTTCATTTAGAACACAAATTATGATTCCCACAATAAGGTTCCCAAAGCGGGGCTAAAATACAAGTGTGTCAGTTTCGATCCCATTCTGCGCAGTTTTGGTAGAACAACTATAACTTTTTCCACAGACCTCGAATTACGATTCAAGAGGAATTTGAAATCTAAAACACTGAACTATATACCCAGCAAAAATCATAATTTTTCAATTGGCCAATCATTCCCAGTTTAATCATGGACTCTGTCCTATTTTACTGAAATTTTCAGCCTCACTGTTTTGACTTTTCCTTCTCTTTTTCATATAAATCCTCATTTGAAATTATTCCAAATCACCAAAAGCATCATCATAATCATCAGTAAAATTAAGGACCACAAAATGAAATACAAATCAATTCATAGATATGGTTTTAACTTAAGCTTGCATGAACATGATCATCTTAAAACCCTAGCATGCTCCAAGCTCAACTTCACCATGATCAACACTAAAATACCTCTTATTGCTTACAAAAACATCATGATCAATGATCAGAGGCATCAAAACAAGAATCAAAACTAAAATCAAAATCAAAATCAATAAGATTAAGATCACTCACTTTGAGCTTGGAAAAAGTAGAGATGGTAGTGATGTTTAGTGGTTTTGATGATGGAGGATGGTGGCTTGTGGCACTAGGACGTTGGATGGGGGGTCGGAAGTCACCGGGGTTGGCCGAAAAACAGCCAAAAAGGGTTGCCTTGCTGCCGTAAGGGAGAGAGAAAGAGAAGAGAGAAAATGTAGTTTTTGGGATGTTTTGTGTTTGTTTTGATAATTCTAAACCTTGGCTGAAATTTTATCCTTCCACAAGATATTTTTGCTAATTAAAACTATGCTCAAATGATATTAATTAACTTAATTTAATCACACCAAATTTTCGGGCCAAAATTTTAAACACAAAATGAATCGGGTCGCAAATCGGGCCCAAATGAATTGGGCCGAACTTCATAAATTTGAGCCCAAAATTTTTGTATGGCTAAATATTAAATTTTTGTGACATTATCAAAAATAATTCAATGCTCAGTCATAATCATTGAGACCTAATATCGATTCACGTGAAATTTTAACGAAACTTGAATTAATAATCAATGAAACTTGAATTGCAAAATGGGTCCTAAATGAAATNNCCCCCAGCCGGGATGATTAAATAGGATAAATGAATGCGAAGAATTTAAATGACATAAGATAATTCGGTAAATATATAAATTGAGTGTAATTAAATTAATAAACATAATTTA
>NCQT01058765.1:29241-39959 GCA_002740465.1 Stenocereus thurberi | reverse complement strand
CTTCGAGTTTGCTAAATTCATTTCAAGTTTACACGAATGAAGCATTTAAAACAAACTCATAATCTATACAGAGCACTTTATTAATTCAAGAGCAACGTTTCCATGTTTCGGTCAATAGTTCAATCGACTGGACAATTTGGCTGAATCATTCAGCGAACCTAATATTATTGTTCCTAGTTTAGGTACGGCAATAAACCACAATTCAACATGTGAGCAAACAGGCAAATATAGTATAGCCAGAGTAAGTCATGGTACGAGCAAGCTGCTACTCGGTTCAGGAACCCAATTCGGTACGAAATCAATTCACTAAACCTTTCAGTTGACTCCCATGCTTTCTCGCTTCACTGCAATGTTAAACAAGGCAACCAACCATGTTAACAGAAGCAATTCAATTAGGTGGCATGTTGCTAACATAACAATTACCATGTAATAATGCGACATCAAAACACGACAATACACTTCGTAAATCCATTGATTTTTCACACAACGGAAACTCCCTCCTCACGACAACGCCCACAACAATCCTCAAAATCACCTTAATTTCGACCCAATTAATCCACCTACTCCCTATAAATTCTCAATTCATCAAAACTCTAATCTAATTATCAAATCAAATCTCACGAACAATTCAGAAAACATTTGCAAGTTAACAAGTAATTTAGGGAATCAAGAACCATCCACCTTATTGCAAGCTATGGGACCTAATTAATAGGTTATATAGACAGTTCTCTAGGCTAGTTTGAGTCCTATTTCTCTCCCCCTTAGCTGCTAGCTGCATGCATCTCTGCCAGGAAAGGTCTGCTTGATTTTCTCCTCTTCTTATGTATCGCTATTGTTGTTGTGTAGTCCTTCCTCTCCCCTCTTGGTCTCCCTTTCTGGCCATCAACTTCAGGCCAAACTGCCAACGTTGGCAATCATGGCGGTGGAGTTTAGTGGCTATTCAAATCCTTACCTTGCGTGGCACTAGGGTTCGAACCCGACCCGCTGCGACACCTCGACATGGACGACCACCGCCAGCCTTACCGCCACCCCATTATAGTCTTATTGGCATCTCATTCTCTTTCTCCCTCTCTGTGCCTCCCGTATAGGGTCGAAGAACAGAGATGGTAGAGCGGATTGAGGTGTTGAAGATAGGGTTCCTCATATGTGTCGTGGCTTGCTTAGGGATTAGGCAGGGCATTGGCATGCTGTTTTGTTTTGTTTTTTTTTTTTCAGCCTTCTTTCCCTCTTTTTTTGTTTGGCTCATCTAAAAATCCAAGTCACCAAAATGGCTAGGTCCAAAGTTGAGCCCATAATCCTAAGGTCTGCTTGCCTACTTGATTATGCCATTCCCACTCATATTTAGCTCTTGGTATCATCTAATTTTACACGCTTATAAAATAGGTCACGGGGTTTCAAAACTGTCTTAAATAAAAATTATTCATTTTAATAAATATAGAAATGTTGCCATAGTTAACTAATATAATAAAATCTACTGTTAGCAAAATCGTTAGTCAAATTTGCTAGTTTCAACTGAAATTAAAAAAAGCACGGTTATTACACTCTCCTCCACTTAAATGATTTCGTCCTCGAAATTCCAATGCCAATAATAATGGTCAAGCATAAACTCATATACACATAGCCCAAACCACATAGCTAGATAACACAATCCAAAACTTTACCTTACTACTAAATATAGATTCCAACTCAGTAAAAGAGGTTTATTGTGCCCAGCCGGCTCTTCACCTCTCCTTTTTTAAGCGTCTACTCATTCTACTAAGGCGCTGCGGACAAATCGCACAAAAGAGGGGCAACTGACATGGCATGGACAACCATATCAACATTAATTTTAAACAAACACCAACCTTTAAACTTATGTCAAAGCACTACTTACATAGCGACCCACAACTCTATGTATATGTATTAATATGAGTTGGTATCTACGAATTTTTTCATGTATGACAAATAAACTAGAACGAATCAATGTCATATCAAGGCGGTTAACTAAGTCAAGTTCATCTGCAACATGCAGAAATCGAAGAATTTTAGGACCAAGTTAATTAACCAAAAAGTTTTCATTTCACAGCAAAGTAATCGAGACATCATATAGCATTACATAGCATCACATTAATGACAAAGACACTCTAAACAAGAGCTGATGTTGCAATGACACCCAAAAAAAAAAAAAAATCAATGAATCAACATCCCTAAGACAAGAAGAATAAGCAGTATTAACCAACCTCACCGATATATGGCACACAAACTGCAAAGGAAAATACATGGAATTATTAATTAGCAAGCAAAAAAGCAACTTGAAGAAAAATGGTTTAATAGGAGCATAGGCTAATGGGCAGGGGAGGTTCCATGCATCTCTTGCACACGACTTGTCTAAAGGAGTTAGTATGGTTTCTTAGAGATGGAGGTTGGCTTAGTATAAGGTCCCTATATTCAACAATGCATTCATAGCGTGACTATTAATTGAGCTACTTGGGATAGCTATTTCAATCGGAGGTCGTCACTGAGGAGACTTCTTGTTCTAGTAGTTTAGGGAATATAGCATGACAAGTAGCATAGGATTAGCAGGGCATTAGGGTAGTTACTCACAGTTTCTAAGGCAATGTACCCATTATATCTACGTATGCTATTACCAAAATAGAAACTCTGGCAAGGGTACATAGTTACCAGGACCATCGAATAGACCAGATAATTAGCTTAGCTTATATGAGGTTCTATTCTAGGATTTCCGCATGAAACTCATTTTCTCTAAATCTGGGAGCACACGAATAAAATGATATGCTTATAGACATTACAGAAAGCTCTGTGTAACTCTATTAGAGTATTAAAAGTATATACCCCAACACAACTAAGTCACATCATATCATGTACTTTAATCAATCACATCGACAATCATATTTCGAAGCTCAATTATCAACGTAGACTTCGTTATGACCATATGTATCTCGAGGGCATTATCATGTCTCTTGAGATGCTCATAAGTAAGCACATAGATACATGAATGCAATTTTCTAAGGTCAGAGAATGGTGGCATGTCAACATAACAATCAGGACAGCCAGAATGACCAAAACGGAAAATGTCCATGCAAAATAACTAAATTCTAAGAAAATAACCATGACAATTAGCATAACGGCTGAAAAAAGCATGACTATGGAGTTTCATATGAAAATTATGATGTAATACCAAAACTTATCACGGGTAATATAGGAGGAGACAACTTCATCATTTCACGTCATTGCACCCATACAAACAATTCTAACCTTGGACTAACCTAGCTTCTCTAATGAGCATAGGGTCAAGAATCCAATTATAATAACAAGCACATTAGCTTGCTATATGGTCAAGCAAAGAATGCACAATGCCAAACAAATGTGAAAGTGAACTCCTATAGTTACCACATTATGCATTAAATATGTATGTATATAGTTATTCAAACTACAACATGAGATAATAGCATTCATGATATGCAAATAACAAATCAGGAATCACACCATGCAACAAATTACATCAGTTAAATTGTTTAGCTACCTTAGCCACATGCCTAACCAAACTTAAGCCACGTAAACTCCAAGAAGTGCATTTACTAAACAGCTCATTCACAAAATACATACATGATCGATCAAAATGAATCTAAATAACTTTATAAGCTTCTATGGCCTTTATATTCCACATAATGTCATGGCTATGCTTTGAAACACAAAGGTTCAAAGTAGTGTCATACAGGAAGACATCTTGATGAGTGCATATGTGTGCGACCCTTATTTGAAATCTAAGGTCAACGGCATGCCTTAAGGCTTGTCCAAAACTCTTAGAAGCTAGCCATCGACCAGCTAACAATGGTTGAGGGGTAAGAACAATAGCATTAATGGCCTTACGATATACATCGAGGTTTTATGGAACATTTATCTCATAAGGTGATTGTAGGAGTCTTAGGTACTCATAGTACTGAAGGTATAGAGGATTCTAGCTCCTGCACTTGGTGTCAATACTTAAAAATATACGGGAAAAGTATGATCATCATCCTAGGAAGCGACACACGTAGTGTGACAATTTTAAAGTCTGCCAAGTTCTGCTTCTCATTTCTGTCTAGATATATTGGCATTTCATATAACTACGGTATTACTAGTCCTATGACAAAAACGACAGCCCTAATGGCAGGAAGCATAGCACACAATTCACTCGGTACTAATGGTAGTTGCATGATGGAACAGGAAATATATTCCTGTAAACAACAAGCACATATCATGACCACATAAAAATAGCACCAACAAGCATGCGAAATCCTCAAAATAATACTATGCAACAATCAATAATTCTTAATCTATCACCCTGATTTTGTATACATGCATATGAAGACCTCACTGATTTTCCTTTAAACAATTCAGAATTCACATAGGAGAGGTACCGTCTGATAGGACCTTTAGTCATGAACTTTAATTAGTTTACCAATAGTGCACCATTAACAATCCAGTGATGTACAAATGTCGGCACACATACACTCACAAACATCCTCCAATCACATATAAGGACACATACCTGTTACTCTAAACACAGCGTTACCCTAAAATGGGTGCAAGTCTTTAATATGAGAGTAAATTCAGAACTTATAATTGGAAAAGGCTTTAACGTTTCAAAATCTCAAGGTTTTCAAAAATGAGAAATAGTATAGCTATTGCTAGCCCTCTCTCTACCAACCTTTGAATATGTCTGCTGATTTTATTGTAGGGCCCGAGGAGTAAATTATACTTAAGGGCAAAGAATAAGGTTGGAGTTAACTATTTTCACCCATTTTGACTTCAAAATGAAGCGAACCTCTAAGTAAGTCATCAATGGTGCATGCACAAAGATAAACACTAATGGAGCCCATGCAATGCTAACTCATGAGAATACAAATCATTTAGCTCTGATTCTAACAAATAGGTCACTTTTTAAATTCATCGGTTTGCTCCAATAATATAATAATCAATCAGTTAAATCAGTTAACACATCAGAAGCACATTGCACTGAAAGGTACACCTTTTAACATATCATTACTCGAGGTGTACCTAGGAAACTATATGAAAATGCCAGACTCAGGTCACAGCTGTGGTCGTAAGACCTTGCTCTAATACCATCTGTAACATCGCTACCCCTGGGACTAGAAGTGTCAGTAATTTCTTAAATTTTGAAATGAAATGAATAGAATTCCACCTAAAAACTTACTATAACCTAGGCCCAAAGCCTTACATTTAGTACCTATAATAATAAAGATATAAAGAATCCATCCAATCAGTTTGACGGCTGCATGACAAAGATCACGACTCCATGAGCCAAATGCCCCCAGTGCATAAGCTTTAAAGCTAATTAAAAGAAAGGAATAAAAGGTACAACTTAAGGGATTACACACCCGGAGCGCCAGGGTTGCATCCTGAAGCAAAACTCAACTTTAGCTGCCTAAATGACTGACCATTCAGATGGTCATCCGACACGACCATTAAGAGTTACTGCTAGTCAATATGCATTATATAGACTATAATAATTAAGTTACATATGCTCATGAACTTATGAATACATCACATTACATCATTCAACTTATGAATCTGTGTACATATATACATATTACTCTTTCTCCAAAGCAAAAGGGAGATTCCGACTCAACTTTTGTGAATCGACTTCGACCTGTCATCTCAAGAACTTGGGGAAAAGGGGGATAGAGAGGGATGAACTACCACATGCTCAATGGATGATTCTCAACGCCAAGAAAACAAAACAGTAGTTTACAATTTTTAAGTAGCAGTCGCACATAAGTTGATATTTAGTATCACAGATTAAACAAACAAGGCCCTCCATATCCAATGATATCCTAATAACCTCCAAAATTCAAATGGTTTCCCCTTCCCTCTTTAGCTTAATGCGCAAAAGCTTTAACTTGCCTAACCTACCCTTATACCTTAGCAATGGTAACCACACAATACATGTATTTCATATCACATACTAGGCCTGCTTGACCCAATTTTAAGATGACTCATGTTAAGACTTAGGCATTGAGGATAAAGGGTCGTTCGGTTCTCATATAAACACATAACACCCAAGAGTTCAGTTAGAGTTACTAACTGGAGTTCTTTCAGTAAGAAAATGTGATTGAATGCGTAAAAGGGCTAGAACCCTCACATGAACTGCCGCCTTGTTCTCTTTCTCCCTCTTTGTGCTGCCTATGGGGAGTCGAAGGATGGAGATGGTAGAGGGAGTTAAGGTGTTGAAGAGGGGGGCTCCTCGGGTGTGTCTTGGCTTACTCAGGGATTAGGCAGAGCATTGGCATGCTGTTTTGTTTGTTTTTTTACCCTTCTTCCCCCCCCCTTTTTGCTTGGTTCGTCTAAAAATCCAAGTTACCAAAATGCCTAGACCCAAAGTTAAGTCCACAATCCTAAGATCTATTGGCCTCTTGATTTTGCTATTCCTGCTCATATTTAACCCTTGGCTTTCATCTAATTTTACACGCTCATAAAATATGTCACGGGATTTCAAAACTACTTTTAAATAAAAATTATTCATTTTAATGAACACACAAATGTTACCTTAGTTAATAATATAATAAAATCTATAGTTAATAAAATCATTAGTCAAATTCGCTAGCTATACAACAGTGATAATGATCTTTGAAGATATTATCCATTCTTCTTTGGAATATTTTAGAAGCTTTTGTAAGACCAAATGACATTATTATTCACTCATAATGTCCTTGAAGGGCACCAACAGTTAAAGAAATGCTTTCTTTATCCATTTTTATCTATTAATATCCTCTTTTACAGTCTATTTGTGAGAACCAAGATGCTTCTTGTATTCTATTGAATACAACTGTAAAAATATGATAACCATCAATGACAGTATTATCAGTAAGATTTTCGTAACTGATTACCATTATAACTTTTTCACTTTTTTCTTTCAAATAATCTCATACTATAAAAGTAATACTGGTGTAAGGACTCTTACTATTCCTAATTAACCCTTTAGCTAGAAGTTCTTTGCCTATGAAATTTTTGGATATCCTAATGTGTATACACCATTTGTTTAACTTAGATTATAGTGTTGGGATTTAACAAATCAATCTTTGCAAATGTCTTATCCTTGTCCGACAATTTAAGAGGATTATTAGATTATAGTTCTTCACATTGTTGCTCTTATTGTTCAACAATCTGTTATTTAATAGATCATTCTAATAGTTAGATTGTCCATGCTACTTTACATTGTGCATGTATTACCTTCTCACGAGGTTAGCTATGTGTAAACTCAATATTCTGACGAGTATATGCTTTATTTGATTTATCAACAGGAATCAAGTGACCATTTATTATGAATATGATTTGGCTTATAGTCTATATATATGGAGAATATAGCTTTTGAAAATTATTTTCAATGTTCATATTATGGAAAGGTTGATTAGCAGCCTGTAGAATTGATATAGTATATTGGACTTCTACTATTTCTATAGATACCTTCTATGACTTTATTGTCGCTCATTGCACTATTAATAGCTATTCTTATTTGTAAAGAATTCTTTACTTTTTTCCACATGAATTTTTGAAATTGAAATCTTTTTCTAAATAGATACAACAGTCACCATCAGTGTATGCATACGATTGATATTTATTATATCCTTGTAAACGTATATTTGTTGGGATATAAATACTATTAGGATTAGTATTGATGACTCCAAAGTATATCTCTATAGTCATATTTCTTACTAATTCATCATCGTAAATTGGTTTACTTACCGTCCTCATTTTGCACCCAATGACTTTTCTGTCGAAACTTATGCTTCAACCTTCAAGAATCAGCTAGAAAGCATGTTTAAGTTAGGGCAGCTTCCACTCCCTAAAGCTGCACAAACTCCCAACAATGACAGCAACCCATATGGTTCGCATGATGGCATTCTAGCTAATTCAAACCAAAAAAATAGTGGGACCCATCTATTTATATAAAAAGTACAGATGGATCCAAGTCTAAGGTCCTTATACCTTTGTATGTCCATTGACTATGAGGCAACTCTGAAGAAAAGCCTCTGCATAAAAGGCCTTGAATTTTGTTCAATTTAGAGGTTATGATATGTCTTAATTCAATATCATGTTTAGCTTCTAATCTTGCGTTGAGTCACCTGCTTGTCTTTTCCATCATAAGTCTAAGTCTAATGTAATGTTACTTCATTAATAAAACCATTTCCTTTATTTGTTCTTTAGTCTTATATATAATACTCTTGTTTTATGATCAATCCAAGTTTAAACAAAAAAAAGAAAAAAGAGGGCTAGATTGAAAAACATATTAAAAGACGAACTGAGCAAAAGGAAAGAGAGATCAAAAGAATTTTTACAATAAGTCATGCAGTTTTAAAGAATTTTTACAATAAGTACTGCATTAATACCTTTATCAATCCCAATAAGTTACTACTTGAAAGCCCTTTGAGCCTTCACATGAGCTATTTATTTGGTAACTATATTTGATCTAATAGTAGAGTGGGAGTGTATGATAGGTGACATCGAAATCAGCAATCAGAAAAGTGAGTTCCAACCAAACGGTCCCATCAAAGAAAAGAGAATTAAAAAAAAAGAACCCCAAAAAATAAAGAAGAGAAGCATAAAAAAAGGAGAATAAAGAAAGGAAGAAATTGTCAATTCACAAAACCTTTATCACCCATGCACACTTAGAGAATTCATAAGAGTTATTTGAGTCTCCATGCTGATTCCCTTCCCTTGGCACACTAACCCTAAAGTTTGCCTTAAAAAGCCCTCTTAGAGGCATCATTCTTTCAAAGTGCATCTTCTTACTCTTGAATTATAACTGGCCTGATTTCACATTGGATATATAGATAACCTAAAAAGAGGTCCGACAGCAAGCTTCATTTCCATTGGATCTTTTGATCTTTCTAAAAAAGAGAAAAAAAAGTGTTTGGTTCAAAAACCTGAAAAGGCGGCTAGGCATTACGAGAGTGGAAATAAAACATTGGTTTTTAAGACAAGAAAGCATTCCATTGCCAACTTCCATCAAACTAGACCTGGACAAACCATTCATCCCCTTTACAATCATCATAATCTCTAATCTCATCCATTCCTAAATTCAGGACTGTTTGTCTTAAATTCATGAATGGATGCTCGCTCTATATTCTCAGCATTTCCAAGCAAACACTCACCCATTATGCAAATAGGGATTCCCCTACATGTATCTAGACTATATAGTTAGGGATTCCATCATGGTAAAGATTTCCTAACAAGGAGATAAGCATATTTTTTATACCAAACTAGGGACTACTCTAGGTAGCACCAACAAAAGCAGTTTCGTCTATCACATCCCTACACATCTAGAGTCTGTTATAACAAACAGAAATTGGGGGCTTCCTTAGAATATGAGCACTTTAATGTAAAATTGAATGTTACTCCCCCGTTTTTTTTTTTAAAAAAAAAGATTCCTATCCTACGTAATTGATAACTTAGAACCTAGCCTAACTCAGCATTCGCTTAACTTTTTACCCATTATCTTACAACATTTTGCAGCCTAAGCTATAGAATAGCATTGTGCCTAATCCATCAGTATCATGTACCTTATTCGGGTCTTTCTCAATGAACTCCAAAATTAGCACAAGATCTCTACATGTATATAGACAATGATTAGTTCTTCACATGTCTACGTATTCAGCACATTAGATTCTGCATGGTCTAACTTAGGCTAGCCAGTGCACCTACATTTATACATGGGTCATTAGCCTATTTACTAGCGCAGCCCCCGCTATAAACCACTTAGGAACCTTGGATTGAAGAACTGTTATGACACTCCTACCCCTAGGGCTAGAAGTGTTAGTGATTTCTTAAATTTCAAAATGAAACTGACATAATTTTGCCTAAAAGCTTACTATAACCAAGGCCTAATGCCTTACATTGAGTACCTGTAACAATATAGGCATAAAGAATTCATCGAATCAGCTCGATGGCTACACGTCGAAGATCACAACTACCCAGGCCACA
Source organism: Stenocereus thurberi (assembly GCA_002740465.1). NCBI lineage: Eukaryota > Viridiplantae > Streptophyta > Magnoliopsida > Caryophyllales > Cactaceae > Stenocereus > Stenocereus thurberi. The sequence goes on along the minus strand of NCQT01058765.1, from coordinate 29,975 downwards.
TGCTTTGAGTAAATAACCTTTAAAGCTAATTAAAAGAAAGGAATAAAAGGTACAGCTCAATGGATTACACCCTCGGAGCACTAGGGTGGCATCCCGAAATAAAACTCAACTTTAGCCACCTAGATGACTGACCATCTCAACATGGCCATTGAGAGCAACTGCTAGTCAATATCCATTATATAGACTATAGTAATTAAATTACATATGCTTATGAACTTATGAATACATCACATTATATCATTCAACTTATGAATCTATGCATATATATACATATTACCCCTTTTGCAAAGTGAAAGAGAGATTCTGACTCGGTTTACGTGAATCGACTTTGATCTGTCATCTTAAGAACCTGGGCAAAAGGGGAATAGAGAGGGGATGAGCTACCACACTCTCGGTAAATGATTCTTAACGCCAAGAAAACAAAACAGTTGTATACAATACCTTTAAGTAGCAGTCACACACAAGTTGATGTTTGATCTCACATATTAAACAAATAAGGCCATCTATATCCAATATTATCCTAGTAACCTGCAGAATTCAAATGGCATCCTCTTCCCTCTTTAGTTCAATGCACAAAAGCTTTACCTTGCCTAACATGCCCTTATACCTTAGCAATGGTAACCACACAACACACTTACTTCATATCACATGATAAGCTTGCTTGACCCAGTAAAAAGATGACTCATGCTAAGACCTAGGCATTGAGGATAATAGGTCGTTCGGTTCCCATATAA
>NCQT01058760.1:22460-33914 GCA_002740465.1 Stenocereus thurberi | reverse complement strand
TTGAACTTTTGTCATTCACTCAAAACTGCCAGTGCCTTTGAGTGTGGCTTTGAACCAACTGATGGCATTGGGGAAGTCTTGAATACCCTTTTCTTGATTCAATTCATAATGTATCTGATCAACTCATGAGTACAGTTCTTGTGTTTGCACGAATGAAGAATTACCCGTCCCCCTCCCCCCACATCCTTAATGAATAATGAATAAAACCATGACAAAACTGTTATCCTTGAAGAAGCTAAAATAATAAATGTTAGCAATGAAGAAGAGCCAAAGGAGCTCTAATTGGGCTTATCCTTGACTCTTCAGGTGAACGAACAATTTTCTCACTTCCTAAATGAATTTAAGGATGTTTTAGCATGATATTATAAAGATATCCCCTAAATAAATCAAGAAATCACTCAGCAAAAATTTCTGTTATATCCAGATGTGAATCTTGAAGTAGAAACTTCATTGAATGGAGCCAAATGAACTTTAAAGGTAAAAGAGGAAGTGCAAAAACAATTTGATGTTGGCGTACTAAGGGTATTCCTATTCCCTAAATGGATAGCCAGCATCATTCAGTGCTTAAGAAAGACGGGCAGTTTGGCAGGTGTGTGCACTTCTATGATTTAAACAAGGCAAATCCAAAGCACAATGTTATTTACCACATATAGACTTAGTACTAGATAGTATAGCGAGACATGACCAATTGCATTCAGGGATGGTTTGTTTAATATAACCAAATTAAAATGGCAATGAAGACCAAGAAAAAATTACTTTCATCATGCAATAGGCCAATTCTTGCTACAATGTGATGCCTTTCGGGTTGATAAACTCTATGGCCACCTATTGGAGAACGACCCAAGCCTTGTTACTGAACGTGATGCACAAAGAGGTGGAGATTTATATAGACAACATGATCTTCAAGTAAAAAAGTCAAGAAGGATATATATTTGCCGATTGAAATTTCTTCAAAAAACTTACACCAAATCTAAATCCAAATCCAAATCTAAATCCAATATCATAAGAACATAAAATGTGCTTGAACCCGTGAAGGTTTACCACTTAAGTCACTTAGGAAAATGCCTTAGGGCATATAGGCAGCTCAAGTGGAGTCGAGGTCAATCCATCCAACGTTAAGGGCATCACCAAAATTCCACCTTCTAAGAAGAAAGGCAAATCCGAATTTCCTTAGGTGTGTGCAATTTGTTAGTTATTTCATCTCAAACTTAATAATGACCTATAAACTAATTCTAAAGAAATTGGGGAAAACTTCGCAAATAGAATGGGATGAGTTTTGTCAAAAGGCTTTCCACGCAACAAAATAATACTTGGCAAAGCCACTGGTTCTACAACCACCAAAAACGATTTTGTCATTGTTACCTTACCCAACAATAACATAGACAGCAATGGTCATGATGGTACCCCAAGAAATGAAGGAAAAGAAAATGCAATATGTTACTTGAGCAAAAAAACCTTGATTACAATGCTCAATATACCTAAATTTGAAAGATGTGCCTAACCTTTGTATGGGCTACCAAAAAATTAAGACTCTACATGCTCAATAAAAAAGTCAAGCTTGTGCCACCATGGATATATTAAAGCATCTTATAACTTAACCCATTCTACATGGAAGGATTTCATAATGGACTATTCTGCTATCTAAATTCTATTTGGAGTTCGAAGCATAAAAGCCCATGAAAGGAAGAGCGGTATTGGATTTTCTGGTTGATCATCGCGTAAGCCAAAAGGAAGAATGTTATGATCTTGCCCATAAAGATATCCTCTTAGTTGAAAATGAAACATAGCAAATGTATTTCAATAGTGCATCTAACCACAAGGGTTATGGGTTAGAATCATAATACTATCACCACAAGGGTTTTATATCCCGATATCCACTATGTTAGATTTCGTGGTAACTAATAATACGACCACATATGAAGCTTGCATTATAGGACTACGAGTTGCCTAAGCTCTCCATATCAAAACATTGAATATATATAAGGACTCCAACTTAATTATAAACTAGATCACTTAATGATGGAAAGTGAGAAGTGAGAATTTGCCACTTTGCTAATCTCACTTAGAAAAAATAACATCCCATTTTAAAGAGCTGTGGTATCCTCCAATAGAGGAAAACTAATTTGTAGACTCATTGGCACAGTTGGCATCCGTGATTGCCAACTAGGTGAAGAATCCAAGATTATTATTACATTAGATATAAGAGGTGATCCACGATATGATTTATAAATAGAGGAGGATGAAGAGACATCCTCATAATACAAATATGCTAAATAACCACTAAAAAAAGCAGATATCCTCCTAATTCCTTGAAGCAAGAACAAAGAGCACTTCACCATTTAGCCTCATAATTCATAAAGAACATTGGTGTAGTTTATAAGAGGATCACTCATATCATTAACCTACGATGTGGAATGCCCAGAGGGCAAAGCCTCTTAGGGAAGCATCCATGTAGGTGGTTGTAAAACTCACATTAACAGGTATCCCTTGTCCAAGAGGAAGAAGGACAAGGCTACTACTGGACCATAATGGAGTGAGATTGCTCTTTATTCACTCGAAAGTATGAAAAGTATTAAAAGTATGGCCTAACTCAGCACATGCCTCCATCATAACTACACACATTTACCTCACCATGGCCATTCTCCATATGTGAAATTGATATAGTCTGTAAGGAGTACACCCTGGTGGCATTGATTATTTCACCAAGTGAGTTAAAGCGACATCATATGCTCCTCTCACTTCTAAACATGTTGGAAGTACTCTCCGTATAAATCAAAATTCCGTTACTATGGGTTGGCCTTGATGGGAAATTATATGAAGTTGATTGCGAACAAGCCTGACATGAAAAATTAGTAGGCATTAATGAAAAAGGATTACAAGCCTTACATCATTTATGAGCATATTAGTAGAGTGGAAAGGGTTTTCAACTCAAAAGTGCATCCCAACAACATTAGGGTATGGGACATAGAGGTTAAGGCCATTTGGGCACCTATCACAAACCACACAACAAAAATCAAGGCCTCATTGGGCCGGCCCTAATGTGTAAAAAGGATCCTTTCAGAAGGGTTTTCGAAATTAATAGACGTAGAAGGAAGTGGATTTTCTCAACTCAGTAACCTAGACCGATTGAAGATGTTGTACTTATAAAGGGGTCAGAAGAAAAGAGCTAATTAGTCGGAGGCATAAATGCTTCTGCTGCTGAAATAATTATGCTAAAAGCAAAATATCTACTCATAAGAGAGATCATCCAAAGATCTCTCCAATACCTCCTTGGTCATGCGATATTAGATGGAGTTGGACTTGAGAGGCCATCTCTCGGCTAACGACCCGAACAACTCCACATGCTTGTGCCTATCCAACTTATAGTCCGAGTAGTACTTCAGTGGGTTTGTTTGAAATGAACCCTAATTAGCATGCAGAGATCCATTGGGGTGATAATTATTTCCCCTAGGGGAAAGCAAAAAGGTGTTAGTTATGTCCCAAAAGCTTTTAACTAAACCCCAAAGGAGACAATGATAAGTTGCCTTTAAGGCCCCACAGAGTTTGATATGGGGTCGAATTCAGCATGTGTCACTATCATGTTGACATTACTAGGGAGACTCCTATGGAGATTCTCGTAGCCCTTCACAAATGCTTGGGTTTGTAAAATTTAAAAGCAAGATACTGAGATCGACATCAAAGGAAATTTAGGAATTATCCAAAAAAAAAGGAAGCGTCAATGAAAAGAACTTTCCATGCCTTCTTGAGCTATAGTGGAAAAGTAGAGGTGTTTGATTTTCTAAACACAGTAAGTTGGGCACTTCGATAAAACCACTAGGGGTTCAACACCTAACCCCATCATCATACTTATGTAGTTGGTGGCCACTATGATGACAACAAGGTCAAGATTGCACATGTTCTATGATCTACATGCAACATTCAAACCCCTATAACACACAAAAAACAACACAGTAAAATTTTGGCATCATTTCTATAAGAACCTAGTAGAACTAAAAAACTAAAACTGCGAAAACAACTAAGGAGAAAAACTTAAACCTACGTTTCACTCCTAACAGTGCAACACTAGTGACTTAATCCTCGTGTAATTATTTAGCTTTGGATTGATCATATGATTATAAGGACAATTAAAGTAGTAAGCCATGCCAAAATTTTGAGTCATGGTAAAAGACATGTTCAAACTAAGTAAAATTAAGAGACTGTAAAACTTTCAAATCGAATTCAAACACAATTAATGATAAGATGTACGTGCTTTTCAAACAATGACATGGATAGGTGCCCGAATCATATGGGATTTGACTAACCATGATTAGTTTACTTAATGACTAAGGAAATAAAACAAATAAATAAATGATAGATAAACATGTGAATAAGATTAAGGAACAAATGGCAATTAGCAAAATGTGTAGTCCATATTTTAACCATATGGTAACATTAGGGAAAAATTTTAACAATATTAATTTGACAAGCTAAAAAATTGAAAATAGCATAATAAAGAGAGACAAGGCTTGGTTCAAATTTTTTTATTTTGCAAAGCCAATTTAGAACTCCCCTACCTAGACCTTGTTATTTTCCTCTTTATTTAATTATTTAGTATTGAATTGATCACATGATTACAAGGACAATTAAAGTAATAAGGTTCACAATGCATTTTAATCATGGTAAAAGACATGTTTAAATTGAGTGAAATTAAGTAATCATGAAATTTTCCAAATCGTATTTAAACACAATTAATTGTAAGATATGTGCTTTTTAGATGCCATTGTGGACATACGCCTATAAAATAGGAGATTTCAGCCTTAGCACGATTAATTTATTGAATTACAAAAGAAATAAATAAATGATAAATAAAGAGAAAAGTACAAGTAGGTCAATCATTAACTGTAATTTAACCAAGTGAATTTTTTTTTAACAACAAATAAGTGTTGCTTTTGGAGGGAAAAATAAGTGGGTCGAATTTCAATAGAAAGATAAATTACCAAATCACCTTTAGTGAAATTATTAGAGGAAAGAGAAGGAGCNNNGATAAAGAAGCCACTGGAAACATTTGGAGCTTTTGGAGCTTTCATATTTGCTCTGTCTCTCCCCATTCAACCTCAACAAGGTCATCACCTCTCTACCTCCTCTTCATACGACTGCTGCTCCACCACATCTCTTAACCTCTCCATTGTTTATGCGAAAGGGAAGTAATTTTGGGGTGAATTCGGTGATTTTCAACATGAATATACAAATGAGTGAGAAGAATGGGATGAGGCAAGGAGCATAGTGGTCCACCTTCAACTTCAGCAACTCTATTAATCATTTCCGTGCTTCTTTAATGTTTATGATTAAGGTGGAGAGATAATGATAAGGGTGAATGATTTGCATGAATCAGAAGGACTAGAAAGTTCATAGATGGTAAACCGCTACAAGTAGTTGGATAAAGAATAGATATTTCATACTTAGTGGTAAATGTTAGTTATATGTCAGTAGAATGCACTTCTTGTTCTTCTTATTGTTGTTATGGACGGTAATTGATCGGATATATATGTATGCCATGATTTTCTTAATTGTTCACCATGGTATTAGGGGTGTCATTGTTGTGTAATCCAAAATGCATGGAAATATAGGGAGGGTAGTATACCATAAAAGTGTGACGGAAGGCAGTTATTTTTTAAAAAATAAATAGTGACATGACTAGGTATATGGAACTTTACATGACAATGCAGGTGTGAGTGGATAAGATATGGAGTAGGCAATAGTATACTCAGGGGGACAAATGAAGATGTTATTAAAAAGGGATAAAAGGGTGATAATGCCGATAGAAGGCCATCATAGGGACACTTACAGACTCGTGTAATTTAATTGTATTCCATATTAGACATAGTTTAGTAATTAGGTAAGCCGATGGATACAGAGGCGGAAACAACATGAGCACTTATGAGAAGTAAATGATACATTGATGTTTGAGCTGACAAATTGATGTTATCATAATCCATGCATGATAAATACAAAGGTATTAGAGAGGTTGGTGAGAGTGGTTGTTGCAACGATCACGTAAAATGAATGTAGATGGTGTCATTATAGGAGGCCAGGGAAGGGTAGGGAATTAGTTATGTGTGTGTCATGGGGTGGTGTTTGAGGAAGGTGGAGATGGGGAAGCAACCTATGAGGGAGGGTTAAGAAAATGTATGCTAGTGAAGAAGGGAATGGGGGTAAAGGAGGTGCAAACAATAGTGACAACTTAAAGTATGATAGATAAATGTTAATGTCAGTTGAGGCGAATATGGATGTGAGGATGATTTTCAATGGAAATGATGAATGTGGCTATTTATATGGGTGGCGATGATGGTTTGAGGAGGACCTGCCATAATTCCCAAGTTGATTTTGAAGCAAATTGATGTTGGTAATGTAGTTCAAGTTGAAGACTCGCTGCATAGTTCGTATGTGGTAGGCATAAGTTGGACATGATTCCAGGGTGAAAACTAAGACTATGAAAAGCTAACCCGACACGATTACCAGACCCGAACCGAACACGAAATTAAAAAGGTTTGGTAAAGATTTTTAATTGGTTAAATTAAATGGGTTGACAAGTTTAACCCGTTTAATTAAGTGGATTCAATAAGTTGATAAGTTTATCTAATCCATGTACTTTTTAAGAGGAATTGTGAAAATATGGGTCTAATAAAGTTGATATTTATTTTGTGATTATGATTCTTGTGAATCATAGACAATTGTTGCATTGATGCTATATTAAAATCAGATGATTTATAATACTCGATAATCATATTTTAGTCAAAATATAAAGTAGATAAACAGGTTAGGTTCAGGTGAAGGATTTATTAACCCGTTTGAGTTTGATACGAATACGAATTTGACTTGACCTGACTTGTTTGACAACCCTAGTGAAAACATAATGGATTTATTATATTTTTGGTATTTTCAATCACTTGTAACCCTAATATGATAGGGGTGTACTAATTGTGTGTTATTGTGATAGTTGTTGTTGTAGCCGCTGAGAGTGATGAATATATTACTCTAAAGCCATAATGTTTAGTTGTTCTACAACTCGTATCTAATGAGGTCACATTCTTGCAGGTTCAGTGGTTGCAAATGATATTATTATTTACCTAACTACAATGTCATGTTTACTGTGGTACGTAAGGGCTACCCCTGCTGTACATACTGGTTGTCTTGGAGGATATAGCATGTGTGTGGAGATGTGCTCCCTGGACAAGAATCTGTCATCATCCCAATGGTGATCTTCATGCCTACTTCCATAGTGACATTGTGCAGGTAGAATATATAGAACATGGTTTAGAAGGTGCAGATAGAAGAATGCATGTACTTGCTAGTGGTAAAAGAAGATAAATTTCTTAACACTGTTAATCCTTCTAAATAAATATATAATTGGGTACATATGGCAATGAAGTCCACTTAATTTTTTAAAGTAGAGTTCACCGATGAAACTCAATTCAATAACCACCTAAATGAAATGGGTATAAGCCATGTTTATTCCAACGCTTGTAAGGAGCATGTTAAGTTAATAATGAGAGATGTTCACCTCATTGAAGATAAATTAACATGAGCACGAACCTAATGAAGACCATACGCATCTCCTACCTACTCAAAGGCAACACAATGTATTATTAGTACACGTTATTTCATAGGTTAGGGCAAGTAGAAATCATGTGAATGAAATGTTGAATATGAATACAATGACATGGAAGGACCCAATTGCTATTATTGTACACTAATATAGACATTGTAATAAGTCTAATTTGATAAAGTTTATTTCTATAAAGTTAAAAAATTCACTGCCAACCACTCCATACCTTCAGCACTTAAGTATGTGCTCAATGGTTTGGTCTAACAAATGTCGTACTTAATATAACTGTATAAATAAGTTGCAATTATGTAGTTGGTAGTTAGATTCAACTGTAACAAATATGGCAATGTGTTTCCCCAACAAGCGATAAAGACCATACACATTTATTAAATCCCTATCATGCTAGTGCACTTTACTCATTCATTTTTGCATTCAAACATGGTATTACGTTCCAAAGATATCCATAGTTTAACGCAATTGAATTTATTATTCTCTCTGAATTCCATCCCAATGCCGATGGCATCCATTACCTTCATTAATAAGGAAGTAACTACCATGCCGGCCCTTTCACTGAATATTGGCTAGATGGAAGGTCCAATTTTCATCCCCATCGACAACCTAACATTATCATTTTTTATGGACTTCTCCTTATGATTATGGGACAACATAAATGGTGTCACACTGTCACCTGCCCACAGTTGCCCAAACTCCGGTGCATGCTTCCCTCATTGGTACATGTTCCGACATAAAATAAGAAAGTTCAGTTCTAACTGGACCCAGTAACAACGACGTTAATGTTTAGTGTTAACTGATGGTAGGTCACTGTTACGAGTTCAATAGCTTGGTACAAAAGAAAGCATGCTCAAGATTTTTGATATAGAACTCATCCATGTACCATCAATGACCTAGTTATGACATTTGCAATATCTCAATCCGTACTGACATATGAATTCTGCAGCTGGATTGATAACACATGTGTGCACACCCTGCAGAATGGTTTGCAGACAAGAGATCATTTTGGAAATTAACAATATTAGATAGGTTATCACAAAGGCCACCATGTTTATATTTACTACTACATGTGCACACATAGAACAATAACCAATTAAACAGACAACTCATCTTCACTAATGACATATTTACTGAGCATACCCGATCCCGTATGCCACTTAAAATATCCGTATAGGATCATTCATCAGTCATACATACATAAAAAGTTGTACATATACACACATTGCCCATCCTATCGTTTAAATAAACTCCATATACCTGCCTATCATTCGTTGCTTAGGGAGGTAAACATTACGTAAGTAGTGGGTAAACAACGATTATGGGTGCAACTACTGCATCTACAAAAAATGACCTTTTCTCCTTCAATCCAACAACATAGAAATTTTTATACTGGGTTTGTAGTGCGACATAAATCTCAATTTCATAAACTCCAACAAGGGATGCCATAATGGTGTACAATTACTACACACCATGCATAAATAGGTTAAAAGCATATGTAGTTACTAAAATGTGGACCAAACCATCATATTTTGCCGCTAGCAAGTATGCACATTCTCCTGTCTGGCCTTTCTAAATCATGTCCTAAATATTTCACATCCATAATGTCACCATGGAAGTAGGCATGAAGATCACCACTAGAATAATGACAGATCCTCATCGAGGGAGAACATCTCGACACACTTGTCATGTCCTCCAAGACAGCCAGTGCGTACACCAGGTCCAGCAATTGCATACTACGGTAAACATGACACTACATTTAGGCAAACAATAATGTTATTTACAACCACTGAACCTGTAAGAATCTTACTTCACGAGATGCAAGTTGTATAATAGCCAAACATTATGGCTCTAGAGTGACATATTCATCACCCTCAGTAGCTACAACAACAAATACCATAATGACACATAATTAGTACACCCCTATCAAATTAGGATTACAAGTGTTTGAAAATATCAAAAATATAATAAAATCATTAGGTTTTCACCCTGGAATCACATTCAATTTGTGCCTACCACATACGAGCTATCCAGCGAGTCTTCAACTTAAAATACATCACCAACATCAATTTGCATCAAAATCCACTTAGGGATTACGGCAGATCCTCCTCAAACCATCATTGCCGCCCATATGAGTAGTCGTGTTCTTCATTTTCATTGAAAATCATCCTCATATCCATATTCGCCTCAACTGGCGCTAACATTTGCCTGTCATGCTTCAAGTTGTAGCATACTTTATGCTCTGACAAATTGTCAACTATAGTCTCTATCACCATTCTTTGCACCTCCTTTTCCTCTATTCCCTCCTTCATTAGCATAAATTTCCTTAATCTACCCTCATAGGTTACTTTCCCATCTCTATCTTCCTCCAAAATTTCCCACATAACACATACACAACTAATTTCCTTTCCGTCCCCTACCTCCTATAACGATATCGTCTACATTCATTTAATGTGATCATCACAATAGCCACTCCCATTAACCACTCTAATACCTTTGTATTTGCCTTACATGTGTTATGATAACAACATTTTATCAGCTCAAACATCAGTGCATTGTTTACTTCACACAAGTGGCTCACATTGTTCCCATCTCTATAGCCATCAGTTTACCTAGTTACTAAACTATGTCAACCATGGAATACAATTAATGTTACCCTCGTTTATAAGTACCCCTATGATGGCCTTCTATTAGCAGTATCACCCTTTCACCCCTTTCTAATAACATCTTAATTTGTTCCCCCAAGTATACTATTGCCTACTCTATGTGTTATCCACACGCACTTGCATTGTCATATAAAATTCTATATACCTAGTTATGCCACTATTTGTTTTTTTTTTTTTTTAAGAATAGCTGCCTTCCATCACATTTTTATGGTACATTACCCTGATATATTTCTATACATTTTGGATTATACCGCAATGACACCCCTACTGCCCAGCAAAATCATGGCATACATATATACCAGTTAATTACCATCTGTAACAAGAAGAAGAAGAAGAAGAAGAAGAAGAAGAAGAAGCATATTTTACTAACATATAACTAACATTTACAACCAAGTATGGCATACCTATTGTTTACCAATCCATTTATACCAGTTCACCATTTACAAACTTTCCAATCCTTCTACTTCATGTAAATTGGTCACTCTCATCACAATCTCCCCACCTTTATCATAGACATTATAGAAGTACAAAAATGATTGATGTAGTAGCTGAAGTTGAAGGTGGACCACTATGCTCCTTGCCTTATCCTATTCTTCTCACCTACTTGTAGATTCATGTTGAAAATCATCAAAATTACCCCGAAATTACTTCCCTTCCTCATAAAGAGTGGAGAGGTTGAGAGATGTGGTAGAGCAGCAGTTGTACGAAGAAGGGGTTGAGAGGTAGGGGTTGAGAGGTGATGACCTTGCTGAGGTTGAATGGAGAGAAACATAGCAAATATGAAAGCCTCAAATATTTCCATTAGCTTCTTTCTCACACCTCCTTCTCTTTTTTCTAATAATTTCCCTAAGGGTAGTTTGGTAATTCATCTCTCTGTTGAAATTTAACCCACTTATTTTTTCTTCCAAAAGCAACACTCAATTGTTGCAAAAAATGACTTGGTTGCATCACAATTAATGATTGATCTACTCGTAATTTTCTTAATAAGTAAACTTCTCAATAAAAGTAAGGAACAAATAGCACTTACCCAAATATGTGGCCCATATTTTGACTATATGGTAAAATTAGAGACAAGATAAGAACAAAAATAATTTGACAAGATAAACGAATTATAAAAAAGAGGGCGAAGAGAGATACGGATTGGTTCATTTTTCTTTTCATTTTACAAAGGCAATTTAGGAATCTCCAACATAG